>CADEHL010001431.1:75000-126074 GCA_902827135.1 Harpagifer antarcticus
ACACACACACACACACACATACATACACACACACACCCACACACACCTCACACATATTTTCCCAAATTGTTTTTGTCTCAAAAGTCTACACATAATATATAATATAATATGTCGATTAACACATTTACTGAAGCTCTGCACTCAGTATAGTGTGAATGTTATTAATAAACTTTACTGAATGTTTTCTTTCCCCTTATTGCTTCTACTATACACTGTTTGGTTATATTGTGATCCATCTGTTCTTATTTTAGTAGCTTAATGAGTACTAGCGCATCTCATAAACCCATTTATAAGCAATAGGGGTTGTTTAACAATGAAGGCAACAACTGCCATAATCCTACACTACTTCACAAACGGCAGCATTACATTCAAATGGAAGACATTTTCTGAATCACTTGTGTTTTAGTACATTGTGATATTGATGTATTCTTATTTTTTGAGTTTCCCCTTTCCTGACATGTGTTATGTAGGTTTTAGTGCATGTAAAGGGTCTGCAAAGACTAAAATCCCAAGTTCTCTCCAGAAGGAAGAAAAATAAAGAGCTTTTTGAACATTAAAGGTCACCTATCATGCTATCTCTAGGCAATAGCATAGGTCTCAGATATTTATAAAAAACATGTCTATGAAGTGTTTTGCTCAAAATACCAAACAGATCATTCTAGCCATGCCTCATATCCCTCTGTTTCACTTCCTGTTTCTAAAGTGCTGATTTGGGGTAGAAAGCTTTAGGAGGGGGCGGAGCTTATGCGGGACCCGGCAGCTACTGTCTAAACTAAATGCTGCCGTGATGAAACGCCATATCATGGATTATCAAGGATCTGAAACAGTATGGAGCTCAAAGGCTTTCTCTCTTGCCGGTTATACCACAAGGTGAGTTCCTTTCTACTTCCTGCTTCTTCACACACATGCTCTCCAGTACAGGTTAGCTCTGAGTGTTAGCGATGCTAATGTAAACACCGACCATATTACGTCCAAAACAGTCGGGCATTGTTTCTGATAGCAACGTTTCTTTTCTTTTTTTTATCAAATGTTTTTATTCACACACATTTAGTAAAATGTAACCACAGTAACCACAATCAGACAAAATAAAAAAATGAAAAAATAAATCCTCCCACCCCCCATCCCAGGAACTCTCAGGACCAATGACTGCAAACAACTATATCAGTTAAGATAGCTAGATCCGCTCCTTACATTTTCAGCTGTCGACACCCATATGCCGATATTGGACTCCTTAACTCCGATCACGCGTGCAGTGGACAGTTCCATGTAGACTACGTCAGGAAACGTTAGTAACCAGCAGGTCACTGAGAGCTTGTCGGGTTGTTTCCACCTCATAGCAACCAACTTCTTGGCAGCCGTAAGGCCAGCATAGAGAGGTCTTTTCTGGTACCCAGTAGCCGGCAGCTGAGATAAGTCATTTAAAAGAAAAACAGATACAGTCAAAGAAAATATGTCGGACAACTTAGAGGAGACTCCGTTCCAAAAGCGAGCAACAAGCGGGCATTCCCAGAACATATGGAGAAATGTACCCGGAGCCCCCATGGAGCACAGGGTACACCGAGTTTCTGATAGGACGCAAATCTGGATCAGCTCCGTTGTTCCCCGTTTTTTAGAGATCTGGGTACGGAGGAAAAGAGAGAAGGTTTTAATTTCTGACGCTGCGTGAGTTCCCCGACACACCGGGGACACATGAAAGACATCACAAAGTGCATTTTGCATGATAGGTCCCCTTTAAAACATGGAGACATGTCACAGTAGAGGCAAACAAATACAAATATGAACCTGAAAAACAACTTGTGCATCTTTGAATGAATGATCTTGCCAAATGTTGATAAAGTATATATATATATACATGAAACTACTGGAAAATGTGTCTGTGTTCATCGTTCCGAGTATCAGTGGCTGAGTGAAGGAGTATGAAGGAACAAATTGAAATATTCGGTCCCTAGTTTGATCACACTGCAGTGAAATTGAAATGTCATAGCACTAGATGTACCAGAAGGGAATATTCAAAACATATGACGGGGTAATTGGTTTGAATTTTCATGTTCACATGCTGATATGTGATGCAACAATTACAAACAGCATGGTGTGGTCCAAGCAGTGATGTAAAGTAATGGAATGTCAAGGTACACAAAAGCAGGAACATTTGATTTTTTGCATGAAATTTTCCATATTCGGTTTCAAAAAAGAGATGACAGGGTGCAGAATTCCAATTTCACTCGATTTTCTTCCTCCTCTTGGGCCTGTGTATATGGCCAGCAGCAGAGGTGGGAAGTATTGGAGTACAAATACTTTGTTCCTGTACTTAAGTACATTTTTCTGGTATCAGTACTTTACTCCACTACTTATTTTTCGGACGACTTTTTAACTTGACTTCTTTTGAACTCAAATACCTGTACTTTCTACTTCTTACATGTTGAACACAAATACCTGTACTTTCTACTTCTTACATGTTGAACACAAATACCTGTACTTTCTACTTCTCACATGTTGAACTCAAATACCTGTACTTTCTACTTCTTACATGTTGAACACAAATACCTGTACTTTCTACTTCTTACATGTTGAACTCAAATACCTGTACTTTCTACTTCTTACATGTTGAACTCAAATACCTGTACTTTCTACTTCTTACATGTTGAACTCAAATACCTGTACTTTCTACTTCTTACATGTTGAACACAAATACCTGTACTTTCTACTTCTTACATGTTGAACTCAAATACCTGTACTTTCTACTTCTTACATGTTGAACCCAAATACCTGTACTTTCTACTTCTTACATGTTGAACCCAAATACCTGTACTTTCTACTTCTTACATGTTGAACTCAAATACCTGTACTTTCTACTTCTCTCATTTCCCAAACAGCTGGTTCCTTTAGTCTGAATGTGTGTTTGATGCGTGATCATTATTCTTTAGAGTCATTGCGTGCCTATTGATTTGAACACGATCCGTGTATCCATCATTTCCTGGTCTTCTCTAAAGAAGAGGGACCAATGGAAACGTTGTCATGTTGCCGTTGTTCAGCATGGAAACATTCATTAGCTAACAATGACATTATTGTTCTATTAATATAAAGGGAGGTCAGGTACTCTTTAAAACAGCTGCTAGTTATGGGTACTTTCTACTGAAGTACATTTCAAAGCCTCTTTACTTTTACTTGAGTAAAGAAGTTTAGTCAGTACTTCTACTTTTACCACAGTACTTTTAAAAACGAGTATCTGTACTTCTTCTTGAGAAAAGCATGTGTGTACTTTTGCCATCTCTGGCGAGCAGCAGACAGACATTGTCCTCTCCTCTCGTCCAACCTCTTGTTCCACAGCTCCATCTTTTCGTCTCAACAGCTTGTCAGTTCGGGGACACAGTTATGACTCATCTGTCTGTCACATTCAACGCCAGACAAACAGACAGCAACACTCTTTATCTCCGGGGAGTGAATCACAATTTGGTGCCGGGTGTTTCGTCAAAATCTGGGCAATCTGTGCTGTCTGCAACCCTCCGGCGTTGGCACTTTGCTTGATAACAGATACTTATTGTAGAGCTGATCAATATGATGCAGATTGGCAGCGGAAAGCACATTTTCTTGATGGTTTCGGACATTTTAAAGTGAAGAAATTTGTTTTTCTATGTGGTTGATGCCCAAAAACAAACACAGCATGAAAAGAGTTCACAGAGAAGGCAATCACTCTAAAGATACCGCCTCACCACACACTCTTCGTGGATCATAAGTGATTATTTAGGAAAAAGAGTATCTGTAGTATTTTCTTCATTAAAATATTCCTTTACTTGTGAAATACAACTCCAATTACAACTCCCTATCTCTGTTTCTTATCTATATCTAATAGAACTGCTCGGGTCTTGATAGATTGGGGAAGTTCATGAGATCTTTCTAGAGGGTTATCAAGAATAGCTTTTATCCAATGACCTCTCCCCCTCTCTGTCTGTGTCTGTGTATTCTCTTGTTCCGATTAACCCAGCCAAATCTTTCTTCTTGTTTTGTATCTATATCTACGCCGGGATCCGGAGTCGAGGCTGATCCTCTTGCTGTAGTCCTGAGTCTTGGATCCTCTATCCTGAGTTCTGGATTAAGTCGTGGACTTCGGGTCGTGGCTGAACCTGTCTCTGCGGTCCTGCCTTGGGTCTCGTCATGCTACTTCCCTGACGGCTTCCTCAGGATTGTAGCTGACATCCTCGTGGATTCATCTTCTCATTACAGACTCATGCATTTCCTAACATTCGGTCTCTATGCTGTGAAATGTATTATCTCTTGGATTTACACACGGCATCTATTGCACGTCTGTCCGTCCTGGGAGAGGGATCCCTCCTCTGTTGCTCTTCCTGAGGTTTCTCCCATGTTCCCTTTAAACTGTGGGTTTTCTCTGGAAGTGTTTCCTTGTACGATGTGAGGGTCTAAGGACAGAGGGTCTAAGGACAGAGGGTCTAAGGTTAGAGGGTCTAAGGACAGAGGGTCTAAGGACAGAGGGTCTAAGGGACAGAGGGTCTAAGGACAGAGGGTCTAAGGATAGAGGGTCTAAGGACAGAGGGTCTAAGGTAGAGGGTCTAAGGACAGAGGGTCTAAGGATAGAGGGTCTAAGGACAGAGGGTCTAAGGTTAGAGGGTCTAAGGACAGAGGGTCTAAGGACAGAGGGTCTAAGGACAGAGGGTCTGAGGACAGAGGGTCTAAGGACAGAGGGTCTAAGGACAGAGGGTCTAAGGACAGAGGGTCTAAGGACAGAGGGTCTAAGGACAGAGGGTCTAAGGACAAAGGCTGTCGTTTTTCTCATACTGATATTCTGAACAATCTGTGCTGTTGTATTTGCTGTAAAGTGTCTCTACTGTAGGCTATTTTTATTATATGTACAGCACTTTGGCTCCACCAAACATCATTTATAAATGTGCTATATACATAAAACTTGATTTGATTTGATACAGCGTATTCAGAGACCTACAAATGGCCCATTCCTGTTCATTTTAAATGATACAGATGGTGCTTTTGGCCCTTAGAGCCCACGGTCCATACTTATATACTGAAAGGCCAGCACTTGTCTTGACGTTGGCCAAAGCCCACAGTGGTTTGAGCTTGAAGTATTACACATAATTCACCTCTTTTACCCCCGATGATTCCCACTGCGAGGTTTAATACGGCATTTCTGAAAAAGAAAATCCATCTCCAATGATCCTATGCCGAAGTGGCACGCTGAATGACAGCTGTCGGGGGTCAGTCGAAAACCTGCTCTTTTGAAGCCGTGTTGTGAAAATAAGAAGTCGGTGTGTGTGTGTGTGTGTGTGTGTGTGTGTGTGTGTGTGTGTGTGTGTGTGTGTGTGTGTGTGTGTGTGTGTGTGTGTGTGTGTTTGAGATGGCCAGCAAGCACTGTGAGGTTTTCCAGCCCACGCTGAGCAGACTCTGGTTGGGCTTAGTTTGACCGGCCAAAACACACATCAGCCAAACCAAGAGTGAACTCTGAATGGTCGGGGTGGAAAGTGAGGCATAAAAGAAGCAGAAGAAATCCATCATGGTCACAAAACGTTTCAAGTTTCAAGGCTTTATTGTCATGTGCACAGCAGCTACAGTGTGGATATGGGCAATGGAAACTTAGGTCACAGGCTCCTCCAACAATCCAACATATATAATAATAATAAAGCTTTATTTATACATCACTTTTTCATACACACATGCAGCTCAAAGTGCTTAACAAAATGACACAAGTTAAAACAGTTCAGGTGTTTAATAGTCTTATGGAATAAAACTGTCTCTGGTTTTAGTCTGTTGGTTTTAGACCACACTCTCATCTGTGACGTGTGTGTGTGTGTGTGTGTGTGGTGTGTGTGTGTGTGTGTGTGTGTGTGTGTGTGTGTGTGTGCATGCATGTGTGTGTGTGTTTGTGTGTGTCTCTGTGTGTGTGTGCATGCAGTGTGTGTGTGTGTGTGTGTGTGTGGTGTTTGTGTGTGTCTCTGTGTGTGTGTGTGGGTGTGTGTGTGTGTGTGTGTGGTGTGCGTGTGTGTGTGTTTCTGTGTGTGTGGTGCGTGTGTTGTGTGTTTGTGTCTCTGTGCGTGTGTGTGTCTCTGTTGTGTGTGTGTGCGTGTGTGTGTGCGTGCATGCATGTGTAATGTGTGTCTGTGTGTGTATGCATTGTGTTTGTGTGTGTGTGTGTCTGTGTGCATGCATGTGTGTGTGTGTGTGTGTGTGTGTCTGTGCGTGTGTGTCTGGTGTGTGTGTGTGTGTGTGGTGTGTCTGTGTGTGCGTGTGTGTTTGTGTGTGTTCAGTAATGACAGAGTGACTGATGTAGTTATGGCCTCAATAGGTATATACCCTGTACTTATAACCCATTTAAGCTTGTAAAACCACTCACCCATACAACTTAAGGCTCTCTGAGTGTGTGTGTGTGTTTGTGTGTGTGTATGTGTGTGTGTCTCACTATTTGTCCTCTGATTGGGTGCACAGGTCTTTGTGTCTTTTTTCATTAACTTTGATTGCAAGGGCGAGTGGCGAGCGTTTGATGAACAAAAACAACAGGTCGAGAACTTTGAAAGAGGGTGGGAGTTGAGATGGAGAGAGGATACAGAGAAGGAGAATGGAGGAGGGGGAGGAGGGCGGTAAATAGTGCCTTTTCAGTTCGAGATTTGCGGGGACTCTGACAGCTCCGAGAGTCCGACAGCTAAATGGCTCACTCAAGACAGAAGAGGTGATGGGGGAAGAATAGCAGGAGAGGAGGAAAATGGCAAAATAACAAATGTGTGATGGCAACCAAGTAACTGTTTCTGTCGTCAAGCACAACCTCTCTCATTTGTGCATTCGTTCTGTTAAAGACGTGACAGCTGACATCCACTCCACCCCCATTTTCCAAACCATACATGTATGTCTATATTAAAGAGGACATAGTCTGAACATTTGTAAGGTGCATGTAGTGTCTCTAGATAATAAGAAGCAACAGGGTAAACATTGTGCTCCCACACAGCACCTCAACCTGAAGCAACTCTCTTGTTTATCTTCTGTTATTAAAGTTCCTCCTCCAATAAGTGCTAATGCTCTAATGCCGTCATGAAAGAGTCCTCTCCTGCTGATGTTCAGGTGTATATCAGTATGTAGTGTCTCTACTTTAAAGAGTCCTCTCCTGCTGATGTTCAGATGTATATCAGTATGTAGTGTCTCTACTTTAAAGAGTCCTCTCCTGCTGATGTTCAGGTGTATATCAGTATGTGGTGTCTTTACTTTAAAGAGTCCTCTCCTGCTGATGTTCAGGTGTATATCAGTATGTAGTGTCTCTACTTTAAAGAGTCCTCTCCTGCTGATGTTCAGGTGTATATCAGTATGTAGTGTCTCTACTTTAAAGAGTCCTCTCCTGCTGATGTTCAGGTGTATATCAGTATGTAGTATCTCTACTTTAAAGAGTCCTCTCCTGCTGATGTTCAGGTGTATATCAGTATGTAGTGTCTCTACTTTAAAGAGTCCTCTCCTGCTGATGTTCAGGTGTATATCAGTATGTAGTGTCTCTCCTTTAAAGACTCCCCTCCTGCTGTGTCGTACCTCTAGAAGGAAAATAGGGATTTCAGCCTTTGCAGACCATTTACATGCACTAAAACCTATAACACACTACAGGAAAGTGACAACCTTAAAAACGTTAAGAGGGCCTCTTTAACGTCAGTTTAACTAGCCCTACAAGTAGTAATTCAACTATCATAACGCTTCTTTGAAGACTCACAGCTGCATTTCATCGTGTGTTGGTGTGACTGAGCCTTAAAGCTTTCAAAATAATAATATATTTTAAACCCTTCACCAAAAGGCTAATTCTTTAGAAGAAAGCAGTACTCCAAAAGCTCAGTGACATCTATAAGTGGTGGCATTGTGCCTTCAATAGCTAGCTGGATAATAATAATAATAGATTACATTGTATAGCTCCTTTCAAGGGACCAAAGGCCGCTTTACATGGTGAACAAACAAACAAACACAAGGCGATATTGCCAGGAAGCAATAGGGCGGAGTGAAGGAGACAGTGAGGGAACAAGTCTCTAACTCAACAGATGATAAGAATTAGAGAGAAGCTACGTTTCATACCTTACGAAATGAAGTAGTCCGCCCTCTTCGATGCCACTATAAGTCCCTTTGCTTTGACGATCCATACATTCCAGTCATTAATAGACTGCGTGTCTCTCCTGTTCCTTTCGTGTCCTCCATCAAGGCTATAGAGGCCTTTGTCGTTCTTTCATGTATGTCCTTTTCAAGTAAATCACATAAAAAGGCATTGTATAGAGAGTCCACAGTGCATACCTCACTGTAACCTCACAGTTTATGAACAGCAGGAATACTTCTAATGTTATATCGAAGTAACTCTCGATGTGTTGTAAAGTGTGAAGGCGATGCAGATTCAAAGATTCAAAGGTTTTATTTGGGGAAATAATCTAATCGCGATTTTTTTCTGACAGATATTGCGATTCGAAAATGCGGCCATGTCTCTGGCTAGGAAGGTTGTATCAACGTGCTCCCGTCTCTAGCACCCCGCAGCCCGAGCTACGAGTGAAAGAACTAAGCTTACATGAAACTTCCGTTGCTTTAAAGTCAAGCTTCAGTTTCAGATTCACCCTGTGATAGAAACACGTGATGGAGCATTACTAACCTGACCCAGAAACCATCTAAAGCTCCATTGGAAGCCATTTGGAAAGGGCAGGCACTTTCAAAAACACTTGGCAGGTGATTGGATCAATCTGTCTATCACCTTCTATCATGGGCCACTTCTGATTGGTTAACAATGGCTGGTGCATGTGGAGCACAGCACTTCTGATTGGTGTGGAGGACTGACACACAAGAGGAACATCGCAGGCTTTGTGATTTGATAATTGCATCATTTCAAATCGATTAATCGTTCAGCCCTAGTTTTATTGTCATATGCACATAAGCTACAGAGTAGAAATGGCAATGAAATTCTTCTGACCTGAGCTCCTCCAACAATGCAACATATATAATACAAAATAAATAAATAAAGTAGAAAAAGACTTATTCTAGGCAGAATTTCAGAAAATGCTTATTTAAATTGCTGAAGGCATTTTGTGTTTATGAATGCTGTTCAACATTTCTAGGGGTATTACGGGGTGCTGAATTCAAATCTGCTGTGTTTGAAGCTCAAACATTTCCCACAATGCCTCATTGAGAAATCCAACGTGGCCGCCACCGCCACCGCCAGGCTGAAATCTTGACTTTTCGACTAAACAGTTGGTACAAACTTGAATTAAATGTGTTGTTATATGTTTTCACACATGAGGAATTTAACATACTGTCCTGATGTTGGATCAAATGTGAATAATCAGCTTGAAATCATACATGTATGAACAAGGTAATGATAAATAAGACTGACTCAACCAGGGCTTGCTTAGAAAGTGTATTAATACAATTTGTATTTGGCCACCAAACCACAACGTAAACACGACACGGCCTACAGTGGAGCAACAGTCCCATCAACAAAGCCCTATATATGCTTTAATTCGCTCCAATACAGTAAGTCATATATATATGTCAATAGAATGCGTGCACAGGTGTGCCTTAGGCTGGCCACAATAAAAGGCCACTCTGAAACGTGCAGTTTTGCTTTATTGGGGGGGTCTGGGGGGGTCCGAAAACCAGTCAGTATCTGGTGTGAGGGGTAGGGTTAGGATTAGGGTTAGGGTTAGGGGTAGGGTTAGGGGTAGGGTTAGGGTTAGGGGTTAGGGTTAGGGTAATGTTGTGAATCGAGTGGCCCATGGTGGTGGTGGGGTTATGGTATGGGCAGGCGTATGTTATGGACGACGAACACAGTCCACTCGATTCACAACATTACCCTACCCCTAACCCTACCCCTCACACCAGATACTGCCTGGTTTTCGGACCCCCCCCAGAACCCCCCCATTAAAGCAAAACTGCACGTTTCAGAGTGGCCTTTTATTGTGGCCAGCCTAAGGCACACCTGTGCAATGATCATGCTGTCTAATCAGCATCTTGATATGCCACACCTGTGAGGTGGGATGGATTATCTCGGCAAAGGAGAAGTGCTCACTATCACACATTCTTTCAGATTTGTGAACGATATTTGAGAGAAATGGTTATTTTGTGTTTATAGAAAATGTTTTAGATCTTTGAGTTCATCTCATGAAAAATGGGAGCAAAAACAAAAGTGTTGCGTTTATATTTTTGTTCAGTGTATTTACATGTATGTAGACTTCTTGCACTACTTTTTATTACGGGGTGCTGAATTCAAAGTTAGGGCTGATTAGATTCAGCCCCTAGTTTAGCTGCTATAGGCTTAGACTGTCGGGGGACACCTTCCTTCTTCCTTCTGTCTGTCTGTACCTGTGTACTCTCATGTTCCCAATAACCCAGCTTCCCCACATTTATTTTTGGTGTCTATCTACGCCGGTATCCTGATCCTGAGTCCTGAGTCCTGATCCTGAGTCCTGATCTGAGTCCTGGACTTCGGGTCGTGGCTGAACCTGTCTCTGCGGTCCTGCCTTGGGTCTCATCATGACTTCCCTGATGGCTCCCACAGGATTGTAGCTGACATCCTCGTGGATTCATCTTCTCATTACAGACACATGCATTTCCTAACATTCGGTCTATATGCTGTAAAATGTATTATCTCTTGGATTTACACACGGCATCTATTGCACGTCTGTCCGTCCTGGGAGAGGGATCCCTCCTCTGTTGCTCTCCCTGAGGTTTCTCCCATGTTCCCTTTAAACTGTGGGTTTTCTCTGGAAGTGTTTCCTGTACGATGTGAGGGTCTAAGGACAGAGGGTCTAAGGACAGAGGGTCTAAGGACAGAGGGTCTAAGGACAGAGGGTCTAAGGACAGAGGGTGTCGTATTGTCATTCTGATATTCTGAACAATCTGTGAAGTCCACTGAGACAAATGTAACATTTGTGATATTGGGCTATAAATAAACATTGATTGATTGATTTAGTATTTTAGTATTTTATTATATATGTTGCATTGTTGGAGGAGCTCAGGTCAGAAGAATTTCATTGCCATTTCTAGACTGTAGCTTATGTGCACATGACAATAAAACCTTTGAATTGAACAGCAGGAATACTTCTCATGTTATATCGAAGGAACTCTCGATGTGTTGTAAAGTGTGAAGGCGATGCAGTGCGTGTTCGAGGGAAAGTGATCAAAAGACTCGGATTGTGGCAATCACTTTGTCCTCAGCTAGACTCGTAACCTTTCTACCTGACAGACAGAGGAGGAGTGCGTGTGTGTGTGTGTGTGTGTGTGTGTGTGTGTGTGTGTGTGTGTGTGTGTGTGTGTGTGTGTGTGTGTGTGTGTGTGTGTGTGTGTGTGTGTGTGTGTGTGTGCGTCTCTCAGCCACATCCATAACTTTTTATTTCCAGCAGTCTGCACTTCTCCTCATTGGCGTAATTTACTGCTGTTTTATGCAGCGTGTCCTGCAGGTCGTCCAAAGTTTAACACCTCCGTTTTAATGCCTCTGTGGCGGGAGACGTGTGAACTTTTACTCTCGCCGTGCTGGACGTTTCAGAGAACTCTCTTTCTCTCTCTCTTACATCTTTAACACCCTGTGAATTGTATTAGATGAAGCAAAACATTTAACTGCATTTTCTGGCACCTTACACATTTCCACGGTGCTTTTGTCATATATATCGAGGTTTAGATGACAACAAATTAAGATATAATAATAATAATAAAGCTTTATTTATATAGCACTTTCCATACAACACATGCAGCTCAAAGTGTAAATGGTATATATAAAGTGAATGATAAAGACTATTGAATTTAAAGTGGGGGTTGCTAATAAAAAGCTAATTTAATTTTTTAGCTGGTGTTTAAAAATGTCCACTTCCCATCATCTTTAAATAAGATCTAACAGGATCATAGATGTTCGTGCATTAACTCAAGTGCATTAATGATGTGGGATATTTTTCTCATCGACTATATTAGCGGTACAGTTGTTGCTTGGATCAAATGCTAAAACGTTGTAATGGCCACCGATGGTTTGCTAATATAGTCACTTTCGACCAAGCTAGTCTCCAAATGGGCACTGGAGAGGTTGTTGTTATAAAGTGGATAATGTACACGCATCCAAAATACATGCATATATGAAACGACACTGACATTTTCACTGTATTTTGAATTGTAAAGATGTGACGACCCCTCCACACCACGAGGGGTGCCGTCAGCTGTGTGTGTGTGTTTTGCAGGATCAAGTGCTGTGGGGCCGGCCTTTGCCTGATGAGCTGCACCTGCTAGAAGCCTACTAGAAGAGAGCCCAACTGATTCGGCTCTCGCTCTCACTCCTCTGGGCACTCTCTCCGTGCCAGCCTCGGGGGACCCGTTGCTGGCTTCGTTCATTTATTTGTTTATTATCAATAAACGATTATTATATTCAGGGGTGCACATAACTGGTACGCAAGCGCGGCAACAATCTGAAATGCGTTTGATTGATTGAAAAGTGTATTAACAGCTTGTATATTGGGTACAGTACAGTACAGCTCGAAACATACAATTGTTAAGGGGATGCAGACCAGAGAAAGACTTTCGTCTTGTTTACATCAGGGTCCCCCATTTCCAATTCATCATATCATTTAAGACATGTAAGACATATTTGACAAACAGATGGTTATTTATAATTTACATACAGGTGGTTTTTTACATACAGATTTCTTATTTACAATTTTCATTTTAGATTTCATTCTAATACATCCTAACCGGACATTTAAGACCAACCAAGTCTACAGATATACAGTTAGTAACAGAGTCTAAAATGCGAGTATATACATAGATGGGGGGGGGAAGCTGTCCATTGTACGACAGGTTGAGATTTGTACCATTACCGGGGCCAGTGAAGGGGGGGATCGTACGGTCTCTTGTGTCACAAAGCGCATTTGCGTACCGACGTACTTGTGAAGCTTTTCCAGAAGGCGGTTAGATCTCGGTTGTGCCAAAACTACGCCAACCAGCTGTGGAGGGAGACTCCCCCCCCCACTTCACTGGAGAACTGTGCTAAAACAGCTGATCACAACGGTCACGCGCTGTGGTCACGGAGTACTCCCCCCCCCCCCCCCCCAAGCAGATGGGGAACTACAGAGTTGTGTGATAATAATCTCCAACAAGGAAGTCACTTTTAAATGTCTGTCAGGATAAGGGGAAAACTACTCTATGTCTCTCTATGCAACACCCTCTGTTCCTTCTGAATTGTATTAAATGAATCAAGACATTCAACTGGATTTCACAGTCGAGAAACATCGCTCTTTTCCCTTGCGTGCCAACTGTTTAATTTCATTGTGGTAATCGTGAGAGATTATTTCAACCCTTTGGCACATGGCATTGAGAATATTAGGAATGATTGTGTCAATAGCTGGTTCCTCTCCAAGTCTTTTATGAGGCACTGAATTAGACCGGCTGAACGGAAAAGGATGTTCTTACACTTGCTTTAGGCCACAACATCTTGTAATAATGAATATATCATGCAATCAATTGGGAACACATTGCAAGTTAATCAAGCACAAAGTCGTTTCTGTTCATTTTCTCACACAGAGATGCGTATGAGCTTTATATGATTTTCCACGGTGCTTTTCTGTAGAGTTTAGATGACAACACATGAAGATATCCTCTTTAGACAAGGTCTAGTAAGCATGGTCATAGATGTTCGTGCATTAACTCAAGTGCATTATAGTTACACTATAGTTGCGGTACAGTTGTAACTTGGATCAAATGCTAAAACGTCAGAATGGCCCCTATTGGTTTGCTAATTAAGTCGTTTTCAACCGAGCCAATCAAAGGACTTCCAAAAATACTGGTGAGGCCAGTTTTTCTTTGTCAGGTAACAAATTAAACCAATATCTTTACCTTTAACCTAGTTATAAACTGGGTAGGTAAATGTTTGAGCATCCTAAATACACATCTTACTCATAATAAGCAATTATTTGATGTTGTTTTTTCTGGCCACCTTACACATTTTCACTGTGTTTTTTATTATAAGATGTTCCTCAGATGTAAATATCCATCCATCCATCTTCTCCCACTTATCGAGGTATCAGTTCCAGCAGAGAGCCCCAAACTTCCTTTCCCCTCATCAACCAGCTCTGACTGGGGGATCCCAAGGCGCTCCCAGGCCAGCGAAGAGATATAATCCCTCCACCTGGTCCTAGGTCTACCCCTTGGTCTCTTCCCAGCTGGACGTGCCTGGAACACCTCCCTAGGGAGGCGCCCAGGTGGCATCCTAACTAGGTGCCCGAACCACCTCAACTGGCTCCTTTCCACGTGAAGGAGGAGCGGTTCAACTCCGAGTCCCTCCCGGATGACCGAACTTCTCACCTTATCCCTAAGGGAGACACCAGCCACCCTGCGGAGAAAACCCATCTCGGCCACTTGTATCGCGGTAAATATATGGCTCTCAATGGTTACCAGCTAGTTGGCAACTTTGTCTGTCAGCTGTTTGATGTTGGACAAGTGGGTCTATCCGTCATGTGTGCCTGTTTCTACAAGAATAAAGGTTATTGAGAGCAGTACAAGAGGCGACATAACACCGAAACAATGAGCTGAAAGACGTTAAAATGCCCAAAAGCAGATGGGGAACTACAGAGTTGTGTGATAAGGAGGTCACTTTAAAATGTCTGCTGGGATAACAGGAAAACTACTTTGTTGTGAATCTTGCTGGAAGAGTTTAGCGGAGACAAACCCATAACATTTTGAAGCCGATCATCACACAAATAGTTTTTCACTTTTAGTAACATGGCCTTGGCTTTCACTGACACCGTTTACATTCTTTGTTTTTGAATTATATAAATATATATCTTGCTTGTGTTGTCAAAGTTGTGACATGTTCAGAAAACCACGCGTGAACACAGCCTTTGTGTAAACATGTGAGCATCAGGAAAGTATTGAGTTAGATCCCACGTCTTCTCAGTCCAACACATCACTGGATTATTGATTCAAACACTGTTGTAACTCTGACAACTGCTGGAAGGCCTTCTGTGTAAACATGTGTTTGTGTCAGAGCTTCTCTTCCGGTCAAGAGGTCTCTAATGATGCGTTGTGAAAGGTGGGGGGGATATCATGACTTATATATACATCTGTCTGGACTTTGGATATCAGGGCCATCACACATTGTGGTTTTTGTATCTCTTAAATTAGTGTGTGTCACTAATCTCAAACACGAGAGATAAGAATTTAACTTAACGTGTTGTTTGGGGGCTTTTCCCTCTCCTGTATTGTTTTATGTAGGTATTAGTGCATGTAAATGGTCTGCAAAGGCTACAATCCCATAATAAAATCACTATTTAACACTCACGCTTCAATTGGCTAGCGCTCCAAGACATTGTACGTAATAGGCTAAGGGGCGGGACATCTCTAAGCGGTCGACCAATCACAACAGAGCCGGCCAGCTAACCAATGAGACCAGACTGGGCTCTGGTTTCAGACAGAGGGTGAAAAGAGGTGCTGCAGCACAGGCAGTATGAGAACAATAAAGAGCTTTTTGAACATTAAAGCATGAAGACATGTAGAGACACTACATACTGATATACACCTGAACATCAGCAGGAGAGGACTCTTTAAAGTAGAGACACTACATACTGATATACACCTGAACATCAGCAGGAGAGGACTCTTTAAAGTAGAGACACTACATACTGATATACACCTGAACATCAGCAGGAGAGGACTCTTTAAAGTAGAGACACTACATACTGATATACACCTGAACATCAGCAGGAGAGGACTCTTTAAAGTAGAGACACTACATACTGATATACACCTGAACATCAGCAGGAGAGGACTCTTTAAAGTAGAGACACTACATACTGATATACAACTGAACATCAGCAGGAGAGGACTCTTTAAAGTAGAGACACTACACACTGATATACACCTGAACATCAGCAGGAGAGGACTCTTTAAAGTAGAGCTACTACATACTGATATACATCTGAACATCAGCAGGAGAGGACTCTTTAAAGTAGAGACACTACATACTGATATACACCTGAACATCAGCAGGAGAGGACTCTTTAAAGTAGAGACACTACATACTGATATACACCTGAACATCAGCAGGAGAGGACTCTTTAAAGTAGAGACACTACATACTGATATACACCTGAACATCAGCAGGAGAGGACTCTTTAAAGTAGAGACACTACATACTGATATACACCTGAACATCAGCAGGAGAGGACTCTTTAAAGTAGAGACACTACATACTGATATACACCTGAACATCAGCAGGAGAGGACTCTTTAAAGTAGAGCTACTACATACTGATATACACCTGAATATCAGCAGGAGAGGACTCTTTAAAGTAGAGACACTACATACTGATATACACCTGAACATCAGCAGGAGAGGACTCTTTAAAGTAGAGACACTACATACTGATATACACCTGAACATCATCAGGAGAGGACTCTTTAAAGTAGAGACACTACACACTGATATACACCTGAACATCAGCAGGAGAGGACTCTTTAAAGTAGAGACACTACATACTGATATACACCTGAACATCAGCAGGAGAGGACTCTTTAAAGTAGAGACACTACATACTGATATACACCTGAACATCAGCAGGAGAGGACTCTTTAAAGTAGAGACACTACATACTGATATACATCTGAACATCAGCAGGAGAGGACTCTTTAAAGTAGAGACACTACATACTCAAATTAACCAGAACATGAGCAGAATAACCAGAATGTCATCTTTAATATAAAGAAATTACTTTCATTACGGCATTTGAACATTAACACTTATTGGGCGGAGGAGGAACTTTAATAACAAGAGATAAACAAGACGCTTTGCTCTGTTTGAGGTGCTGTGTGGGAGCACAATGTTTACCCTGTTGCTTCTTATAATCTTCCCTTCAATTACACCCGAGTACCAAGAGTGTCACTCCAATAAAAGAGAATGTGTGTGTGTGTGTGTGTGTGTCATCCCCACGTTGCGTTATATACAAAGCTCTAACAGGAGGTTTATTTACTGCTCGTAGCTGAGAGCTGCACGTGCCAACTTTGCAGCATCTGGCTGTCTTGACATAACTACTCTGTTCTTCCTTTCATTCCTCATCTCATCGCCTCTCCGTGCCACCCGAAGGCAGAGAGGCGGTGAGATCTCCCAGTGAAGGAAATGATCAAATGTCTCACTGGGATGCCTACAGGTTTCCCTGACATTAGAGGAGATTGTGTGGTGGTGGTGGTGCTGGTGCTGGTGCTGGTGGGCTTTGGAGGTGAGAAAATGGAAAAGGAGAGGCACACCCATTACTTGTCAAGATGGGATACCTCAAAATGGTGAGAGATGTAAAGAGGGAGGGGTGAGGGTTGTTGGTGGTGGTGGATGAAAGGTTTGAGGCATGAAAGGAAGCCAGACATGGGGTGAAAAGAGGTGGGAAAGAGAAGTGAGATGAAGTTGGGATGAGCAAAGCGCGACATGAGGGGGGTGTTGGGTGAGGGGGGGGGAGAAGGCTTGAGTTGAAAAGCTGTCGTAGGTGAATAATTGAAGACAGGCTCGGATGCCTCATACTGTAAAGTAGAAGAAGCAGAGGTGGGGATGTGGAAAAGTGAAGCGGAAAATCTTTCTGTAATGAGGAAAAGTCTTGACTCGACTTGACTCAGTGTAATATCCCCCCCCCCCTCATTCCTCACCCCCTCTCTATACTTCACTTCCCTCAGAGTGGATCTGATAGCACGGGAAAGAACATGTGTGTGATAAGTATTTCTAACAAGGAGGTCACTTTAAAATGTCTGTCGGGATAATAGGAAAACGACTTTGTGTGAATCTCGATGGAAGGGTTTAGAAAGCACACCATCATCACAGGGCGGACACACTAGTACTCACTTTTATTAACATGGCGAGATGGCCTTGGCTTTAGATTTGTCACTCCAAACATTATCTCACAATATATGTAGGAATGCCTTTCCCTTTCTTTCTGCAATGTCAATTTGTGAAACCACATCTTTCTGAGGGTTTGAAACCCAACACTGCTCGTTAGGCGGGATGAAATGCTTTGGTAAAACAAGGGGTGAGCGCCACAGTGATCCGTTATTAAATATAGCTCAGTGAGAAACGCATGTTCCCTCTTATCTTAAGTCTATGTGTCCATGGTGTCAGAGTCATGTTGGAGACGTCTCTGTCTTCCCAGTGGAGTTAACCTACAATAGATCCTCTCTTTGTCTGGAGACTCTCACCTCTGCGGGATCTTTCTAATACTCGGTATTCCCAACAGAGTTTCCTTAAAGCACACACATCCCCCTGAGTGTGTGTGTGTGTGTGGCCTAGCATTACCATCCTTGTGGGGACCTACATCTGTTTACACAGTCACGTGTGGGGACTCGCCTCCCTTATGGGGACATAATTACATAATAATAATAAGCGTCTTTGGGTTCAAGAAAAGCGCTATGGAAATATAATTTATTATTATTATTATAATAATGGACGTCCCCATAAGGGGAATCATTAATTATAGGATGACGACTTGGTTAGGTTTAAGATAAGATAGAGCTTTATTGTCTCCCTTAGGAGAAATGTGTCTTGGGCATCGAGATAATACATTCAGGTCAATCAGTCGTAGATACAGAACAGAGATCACATGGCAAAGAAACAGAAACACACAGGTACAGAACTTTACCTATTGTATTCAAGGGTAAGGGTTAGGTTAAGGTTAAGGGTAAGGGTTAGGCATGTGTTGATTATGGTTAAGGGTAGGATAAGTCTCCAGGCAATGCATGTAAGTCAATGTAATGTCCCCTGAAGTGATGTATACATGGTATGTCTGTGTGTGTGTGTGTGTGTGTGTGTGTGTGTGTGTGTGTGTGTGTGTGTGTGTGTGTGTGTGTGTGCACCTCCAGAATGCTGGTCTCTCGGGAGGGAGTGGTCTCGCTAGAGTTGGATAAGTTATTGAATGTGCCATCTCCTTCTTGGATATTAATTCACAGGCTGCGTTAGGGCTGGCTCGGCCTATATATTTATTTTTATTATTGACACGCATCTTAATATCTGTCCGCTCTGATGTCTCCATTGTTAAGACCTGGCGTTGCTTTGTGAAGGACGACTTCATCATGTTCGCAGAGGCTGTGATTAAATGTGTTGTTTTATGACGACGGTGTAATTGAGGGAGGGGGTAATAAAAGTTGCCTTGGGGCTTTTTCTTTTTCAGCCGGTGAATGTAAGAAAGGGGCTAAATAATAAGAAGTGAGTTTCTCCTTACAACTCCCCTGGCACTCCTGCAATGCCTCTCAGAGCAGGTATCACACACACACACACACACACACACACACACACACACACACACACACACACACACACACACACACACACACACACACACACACACACGTGAATTGTGACCTGTCTGGGGATTTGGTGAAATAACCCGACTGCAGGAGTCATAAATCTGGCTGAGATTGGTCTTATACGCGGCCAAATAAAGCATCCGAGTGCCGAGCGACTTCACATTACAATGTCTGCTCACGCGGGCCTGGAGAGATGGAGCAGAAGAAAGAGGAAGCAGACAAACATGTAACATATAATTTGGGATATGCATTATACATGCTGTGTGAGCAAGAAATCATGTCACGAGGCGTGTCCCGACGCACACTGGCAGGAAATATAAAGTCACACACAAGCGAAGGAATAGCGAGGAGGTAAATCATTTAGCTAACATTGCCCTTGAGATCGTGTAAAACCATTTATATGAGGCCTGGAACAAACCGAGCTGAATATGGAAACAGAAAGCCGGTGTCACTGTCAGGCTCCAGTGAGTATCGCACAGTTATCAGCTTGTGATTGGCTCTCTGCCGTGCTATCAGATCCACTCGGAGAGAAGGGAAGTAGAGAGGGTGTGAGGAATGAGATGTTCTACACTGAGTCAAGAAATGTCCTCATTACAGATTTCCTCATTACACCATGAGATGTGTTCAGACGTTCAGACGTTCAGACGTTCAGACGTTCTGTCACGATCTGTCCGTGTTATGTTTTGTCTATCTGTTTCTGTCTTTAGTTTCCTGTTTTATTTTGTAAAGTGTTCACCCCCCGTTTCCTGCCTGTTATCTGTCTGTGATTCCCTGTCAGTTTCCCTGGTGTGTCTAATTTACCCGATTGTGTTCACCTGGTGTTCCTGTGTTTTCTCCTCCCTCCTCACCTGTGTCTTGTTTGTGTGATTAGTCTTGTGTGTATTTAAGTTCTGGTTTTTCTGTCTGTCTTTGTCGGTTCGTCTTGTGTTATGACCTGGTCTGCGGTGAGTGTTCTGTTCTGTCTTTGTGATTATGTAGCCTTGAAATAAAGGAGTCATTTTGTCACTATAATCTGCATTTGGGTCCTACTTCCCACACACACCGTAACATTACGAACCGACCAAATATGGGCCCAGCAGATCCGTTTGAGCAGGAACTTTTGGATTTGACCTTTTCTTTGTCTGTCTGCGCTCATCGATGGATGGGAGCGTCCAGTGTTCGGCAGAAGAGGGCCGCTCTGGTAGAGGCGCACCGGTTGGCAGCAGAGAGACTATGTTTTGTGGAGTTCTTACCTGACTGGATTTTGGACTTCCTTGAAACATGTGATTCCCGGCCTGCTAGCTCCAGGCATGCTAACTCCATGTCTCCCAATTCCCAACCTGGCACCATACGCCTTGGTGGGTTCCGCCTGAAGTCAACCCGTGCTTCTGCTCCAGTTCCTGCTCCGGTCCAAGAGTTGTATTCCGGAACTCGTCTGGCTTCTGGAGGTCCACGGAGTATTCAGGCGGCTGCTAAGAGGAGTCGTCGCAAGGCCAGGTTAGCCCGAGCCCCAGCAGCGATGGTTCCGGCTACAGAACCGGCCCACACAGCCATAGTTCCGGCCCCAGTTCTGGACCCAGCAGTGATGGTTCCGGCCCCAGTTCTGGCCCCTGCAGCCATGGCTCCATGCTCCAGTACCGGCCCACGCAGCTTTGCTTCCATACTCAATTACCTGGCTTACACAGCCAGGGTCCAGGCTTCCGCTCCGCCCCCAACAGCCATGGTTCCGGCTCCAGTGCCGGACCCAGCAGCCATGGTTCCGTGCCCCAGTACCATCCCACATAGCCATGGTACCGTGCTCCAGTACCATCCCACACAGCCATGGATCCGTGTTCCGGTTCCTTGCCCAGCAGCCATGGTTCCGGCTCCAGTGCCGGCCCCAGCAGCCATGGTCCCTGCTCCACAACCGGACCTTAGAGCCATGTTTCCGGCTCCAAAACCGGCCCACACAGCCATGATCCAGGCTTCAGCTCCAGAACTGGATCTTACAGCCATGTTTCCAGCTCCAGAACTGGATCTTACAGCCATGTTTCCGGCTCCAGAACCTGCCCATGCAGCCATGGTCCCTGCACCAGAGCTCGCCCATACAGCCATGGTTCCGGCTCAAGTACCGGCCCCATCAGTCATGGTCCCGACTCCAGCTCCTCGTCACCTGTTGGCTCCCCAGCCAACTCCAGCTCCCCGTGTCCTGTCGGCGTACCGGCCGACTCCAGCACCTCGTCTCTTGTTGGCTCCCCAGCCAACACCAGCTCCTCGTGTCCTGTCGGCGTACCGGCCGACTCCAGCACCCCGTGTTCTGTTGGCAAACCAACTCTCTCAAGTTTCCCCTCCAGACACTTCTCAAGTCCCCTCTCAAGTTCCTACCGGAGTCCCCTCTCAAGTCCCCTCTCAAGTTCCTACCGGAGTCCCCTCTCTAGTTTCCTCTCTAGTCTCCTCTCAAGCCCCCTCTCCAGTTCCCTCTCAAGTGCACTCTCGAACTCCCTCTCTAGTCTCCTCTCGAGTTCCCTCTCAAGCCCTCTCTCGAGTCTCCTCTCGAAATTCCTCTCAAGTCCCCCCTCGAATTCCCTCTCTAGTCCCCTCCCGAATTCCCTCTCTAGTCTCCTCTCGAGTTCCCTCTCAAACCCTCTCTCGAGTCTCCTCTCGAGTTCCCTCTCAAGTCCCCTCTCAGGTCCCCTCTCGAATTCCCTCTCTAGTCTCCTCTCGAATTCCCTCTCTAGTCTCCTCTCGAGTTCCCTCTCCAGTCTCCTCTCGAGTTCCCTCTCCAGTCTCCTCTCAAGTCCCCTCTCAGGTCCCCTCTCGAATTCCCTCTCTAGTCTCCTCTCGAATTCCCTCTCTAGTCTCCTCTCGAGTTCCCTCTCGAGTCACCTCTCGAGTTCCTTCTCAAGTCAACTCTCCAGTGTCCTCTCGAGTCACCTCTCAAGTCAACTCTCCAGTGTCCTCTCGAGTCACCTCTCAAGTTTCCCCTCAGGTCTCCTCTCGAGTTCCCTCTCAAGTCCCCTCTCAGGTCCCCTCTCGAGTTACCTCTCGAGTCACCTCTCGAGTTCCTTCTCAAGTCAACTCTCCAGTGTCCTCTCGAGTCACCTCTCAAGTCAACTCTCCAGTGTCCTCTCGAGTCACCTCTCAAGTTTCCCCTCAGGTCTCCTATCGAGTTCCCTCTCAAGTCCCCTCTCAGGTCCCCTCTCGAGTTACCTCTCGAGTCACCTCTCGAGTTCCTTCTCAAGTCAACTCTCCAGTGTCCTCTCGAGTCACCTCTCAAGTCAACTCTCCCAGTGTCCTCTCGAGTCACCTCCCAAGTCAACTCTCCAGTGTCCTCTCGAGTCACCTCTCAAGTTTCCCCTCAGGTCTCCTCTCGAGTTCCCTCTCAAGTCCCCTCTCAGGTCCCCTCTCGAGTTACCTCTCGAGTCACCTCTCGAGTTCCTTCTCGAGTCCACTCTCCAGTTTCCTCTCAAGTTCCCTCTCAAGTCCTCTCTCGAGTCCCCACTCAAGCCCCATGTCTTGTCCAGTTGGAGGTCCCGCAGACTAGTCTTCTGCCGGGGGGTCCTGCCAACCCCATGTCCTGTCCAGTTGGAGGTCCCGCAGACTAGCCCTCTGCCGGGGGTCCTGCCAAACCTCATGTCCTGTCCAGTTGGAGGTCCCGCAGACTAGCCCTCTGCCGGGGGTCCTGCAACCCCATGTCTTGTCCAGTTGGAGGTCCCGCAGACTAGCCCTCTGCCGGGGGTCCTGCCAACCCCATGTCCTGTCCAGTTGGAGGTCCCGCAGACTAGCCCTCTGCCGGGGGTCCTGCCAACCCCATGTCTTGTCCAGTTGGAGGTCCCGCAGACTAGCCCTCTGCCGGGGGTCCTGCCAACCCCATGTCCTGTCCAGTTGGAGGTCCCGCAGACTAGTCTCCTGCCGGGGGTCCTGCCAACCCTTTGTCCTGTCCCGTTGGAGGCCCCGCCGACTACTCTCCTGCCGGGGGTCCTGCCAACCCCATGTCCTGTCCCGTTGGAGGTCCCGCCGACTACGCTCCTGCCGGGGGTCCTGCCAACCCTATGTCCTGTGCCGTTGGAGGTCCCGCCGTCTACTCTCCTGCCGGGGGTCCTGCCAATCCTATGTCCTGTGCTGTTGGAGGCCCCGCCGACTACTCTCCTGCCGGGGGTCCTGCCAACCCTGTGTCCTGTCCCGTTGGAGGCCCCGCCGACTACTCTCCTGCCGGGGGTCCTGCCAACCCTTTGTCCTGTCTCGTTGGAGGTCCCGTCGTCTACTCCCCTGCCGGGGGTCCTGCCAACCCTTTGTCCTGTCTCGTTGGAGGTCCCGTCGTCCACTCTCCTGCTGGGGGTCCTGCCAACTCCTGGTCCTCTTCCGTGGGGGATCCTGCCGAAGCCTGTCCCGCCGGCTCCGGTTCCTGTCCGGCCGACACCGGGTCCTGCCCGGCCTCCGGAGTTGTCTGGTCTTCGCCCTCATGCTCGGCCCCCTGAGTTCGCCCGCTGTGGCCTTCGCCCCACTATGGACTCTGCCTTGCCCCCGGGCCGTCCGCCCGAAACCCCCACCTTGGACTCTGCCTTGCCCCCGGGTCGTCCGCCCGAGTTCCCCACCATGGACTCTACTTTGCCCCCGGGCCGTCCGCCCGAGACCCCCACCTTGGACTCTGCCTTGCCCCCGGGTCGTCCGCCCCGAGTTCCTCACCTTGGACTCTGCCTTGCCCCCGGGCCGTCCGCCCGAGTTCCCCACTTTAGACTCTGCCTTGCCCCCGGGCCGTCCGCCCGAGACCCCCACCTTGGACTCTGCCTTGCCCCCGGGCCGTCCGCCCGAGTTCCCCACTTTAGACTCTGCCTTGCCCCCGGGCCGTCCGCCCGAGATCCCTTCCTGGTCCCCTACTGGGCTCCTGGGTGGTCAGCTTAGTCCCGTCCTCCGGACCCCCTCCACCCACCCTGGTGGCCTAGGGATACGTCCCTCCTCCGGACCCCCTCCACCCACCCTGCTGGACTGTGTGGGATTTTTGTTTTTGTGGTTTAGGGACGTCTGGGATCCGCCCCTTGAGGGGGGGGTTCTGTCACGATCTGTCCGTGTTATGTTTTGTCTGTCTGTTTCTGTCTTTAGTTTCCTGTTTTATTTTGTAAAGTGTTCACCCCCCGTTTCCTGCCTGTTATCTGTCTGTGATTCCCTGTCAGTTTCCCTGGTGTGTCTAATTTACCCGATTGTGTTCACCTGGTGTTCCTGTGTTTTCTCCTCCCTCCTCACCTGTGTCTTGTTTGTGTGATTAGTCTTGTGTGTATTTAAGTTCTGGTTTTTCTGTCTGTCTTTGTCGGTTCGTCTTGTGTTATGACCTGGTCTGCGGTGAGTGTTCTGTTCTGTCTGTATGATTATGTAGCCTTGAAATAAAGGAGTCATTTTGTCACTATAATCTGCATTTGGGTCCTACTTCCCACACACACCGTAACACGTTCAGACGTTCAGACGTGGGTTTCTGACAACATCAACTTTGACAACACGAGCAGGATATATCGACTGCGCTGCACTAATCAATATGATATATTAGCAACCAAGTAATGTTAAAGGTACTATTTCCCCTCGAAATCCACAGCAGGAGGCAATAGCTCTCTCTCTCTCTATCTCTCGCTCTCCTCTCTCCTCTATCTCTCTCTCTCTCTCTCTCTCTCTCTCTCTATCTCTCTCTCTCTCTCTCTCTCTCTCTCTCTCTCCTTGACTTTCAAAACATTCTACTTGTATCTTTTCCTGACAAAAGACCCCTTGGGAATAAGGACTGTCAAAAGTATAGCAGAGCCTCTTATGGACCATTCAAACATGTATAGAATATACTCAGACGAAAGGACGGCTGTGGAGCTACAGTGATTTAGAACAGTGGTTCTCAACTGGTGGGTCGCGACCCAAAAGTGGGCCGTGGACCCGTTTCAAGTGGGTCGCAGATGTGTGAGTGAAGACATTTTTATTTATTTATTTTTTGGGGGGAAAAAAGTCAAACTTTTATGTTGAAGGCCCGATGTTCTAACGCTGTGCATGCAGTCGGCGTTGGACTGGAAGTACCGGAGACCATGAACGGTTTTGAAAACTTCTGTCACGTAGTGATCATCTTCTCAATAAAACATCTTTGCTGATGTTTTTTTCGAGTCTTCTGGCCAATCAGAATCAAGAGTGTTGCCGGAAGTCCCCACGGAGAATAACTTAGCGGTAGAACTCTTCTTTATACATCCATGGTTACAACTTCAGATAGAAATCAACACATAATGAAATATGACCCCCGGTTTGATGATTGACAGGTCACAGAACAATGAGGGCTATCTCCCCTTACCCACAATTTAAAGTAAGTCACACAGACTCTCTCCTCTTTGCTCTTCTCGCAGCAAGATGTCAGAACAAAGTGAAAAACAAACAATGGCATAAAATATTATTAACATGTCGGGTAGTAATAGATTTATTTATTTTCTTCTCAGAGAACCAGAATGCATAGTTTATGGAGAATCCCCCCAGACCCCCTGCTGGGGTTGGGTTTTCAGCATGTGTGCCTTTTTATATAGTTCAGCTTTGATTCCATCATCTCATTAAACCTTTCTAAAAGCATACTTTAGTTCTGTGAAGGGATATAACGGATATATGCACTGTACTTCACTTTTATTAATAATGTATGCTGAAAAGCGTATATATTACTGTACGATTTTTAGATCGATTTGAGTGGTTCAAAATGTCGGGTCGCGATTTACTGAGTAAGGAAAGAGTGGGTCCCGAGGCCTGAGAACCACTGGCTCAGAAGAAGTCCAGTTACACTTATTTGAAAGCTGTTTTAACCATTTAGCTGGACTGTGTCTGGATTCTTTATTTGAAATAGTGAAGAGTAAGTGACCCAGAGATCCTTTCAAGTGACTTCTGTGAAGTCCACTTTGCAAAGGTCATGTTGACCTCGTCCGTCTGTGGGCAAGGAAAACAAACGGCAACATTTCAACATGAAAGGGAAAAAAATGAAACAATTTTTCACTTTTATGACTTGTAACTTCCTTTGTGGCTGAAATGAGAGTTAGTCTCGTATAACAAGAAGGTGGCAACAACATAACAAGCAAAGGGAGTTTAAAATGTATTAGGGGAAATATAATAAACATCATATCAAAGAAAAAAAGTATTTTAATTTAGTGAAAATCTGGTTAGTTACAAGGTAGACGGTTTCAAAGAGGAAGAAGTATTTCACAAAAACAAGCAACAGAGAGGAAGATTACACGGCACCCAGAGACAGTGAGAGAGAGAGAGACAGTGAGAGAGAGAGAGAGAGAGAGGTAGAGAGAGAGAGAGAGAGGGGGGGGTCGAGGAAGAGCTGAAATAGGAGAGCAGGTAGCGGGTAAGTGGGCGAGAGAGTAAGAGGAAGGATGGGGGAGAGAGAAAGGGAGGGATGGGGAGTCTGTATTGCATTCCTGTTGCATCATGGGGCATCTGGAGATGCAGGCTCAGACATACTAATAGCTTTGGTCCTGACGTCCACAACAACACAAAGGGCTTTATTGGCATGAGCACATTTTAAACATAGTGTTGCCAAAGCTTTCCGCACGAGGGGTTATAACAGAACAAAACAGTGTGTGTGTGTGTGTGTGTGTGTGTGTGTGTGTGTGTGTGTGTGTGTGTGTGTGTGTGTGTGTGTGTGTGTGTTGCATATTTATTCCATACATGGCAGTTATGTTAAAACAAAACATGTACACTTATACTGGTTAGTTTTTTCATAGCGCATGGTGGAAAGGAGGAGGGTTAAACATAATAACAACACAACACACAACAACAACAACAACAACATAATAACAGTTCTGCTCAGCAACGGTTTGCCCCCCCACTCACATCCCACCATCTGAGCGGATACATTTGATGTGTTCACAGAAATCCGTCTCACACGAAAGAGGAAACGTTTTAATCTCAGCTTTAACGAGGAAGCAGGGATTGTCCACGTTCTTGTTTTCCAGTGGTTTTGGGGATGCTGTAATCTCCTCCCCAGCTGCTTTCACAACAAGCAAGAAACTGATATCTGGTCAGTTTTAAAACCTGGCGCCTAGAAAGGTTTGTGAGGTTTGTTTTTGTGGGAAAACTGATCCCAGAACTGTACTCGAGGGCAGCTTAAACCAGCTATCAAAAACATTGCGTGTTGCCATCGCGTTGCAACATCCTCTGTATTTTTAGCCTTGGCCATAAAAAAGAAAGAACAGCAAATGTACCTCGTCTTCTGGCACAGGCTTGTGTGCACTAACATAACATCGGACACACAGACAGCATTACCATCTCTTCAAAGACATGATAAAGTAAGGCGTGAATGAATTGCCTTGCAACGACCGAGAGCTTAACAGAAACAGAATGAGTAAGTTGGATCATTTAGAGCAGGGGTGTCAAACTCAATTTCTTCAGCATTATCACTCAAAGAGCCGGTTGTAACTTTAAGACTATATATCAAAATACATATATAAATATTTAATATATACTATACTATACTGGGAGTGAGTTCAAATCCCGCCAGGAACACCACCACTAGTGTGCCCTTGAGTAAGGCACTTAGCCCTTTGTTACTCCAGGGAGAATGTCCCTGTCATTGGTCATTGTAAGTCGCTTTGGATAAAAGCGTCAGCTAAATGAAATGTAATGTAATATATATAAAATAATGTATTATATGACATTATTGCCTATGCATTGGATTATTATCGGATAGGGTAATAACTTCATAATGAACTATGTCTGAAAGCAGAAGTCTAGGGGAAATCATTGCAAGTCTCTTCACTGAGAATGTTATAAAATGATTTAAAAAATATATAATTCTGAGAAAAAATGAATATTTTAAAGAAAATAAGTCAAATTCTGAGAAAAAAAATTGTTCTGAGAAAAAAAGTCAAATTGAGAAAAAGGTCAAATTTGAGATGCATTGTGGGATATGTAGTTTATGGGCAACGTGCTTCTGTAAATCGGCATGTAACCGTATAATAAACATATTATATTCTTTGCAAGCTCTTGAGGGGCCGCATGAAATGAAGCCGCGGGCCGGATTTGGCCCCCGGGCCTTGAGTTTGACCCCCCTTGATTTAGAGAAATGAATGCAGATCTACCTTAGAGCAAAACAACACACGCTTCGAGCTGGTGTATTTTCTTCTTCTTTCTTCATCCCATACCACAGCAAACTGTTACATTTCACTTCAGCCTGGGTTTAACTCCCCCGACATGTGTTTCCCTCAAAGGACTCTCCCTCTTTCTTCTATTCTCTGTCTTCTTTTTTAAGCTTGGAAGTTCTTTCAGGTCGAAATGGTGCCTTATGTGTAAAGAAGAGAGACTGTGAATCAATAATCAAAGCCCTTAGCCTTCATGCCCAAAGGCGAGTGTTGTCTCCCTCTCAGTCTGTGCCGAGGATCATTCATAGTGTATTAACTCGCTGTATGAGCAATAAGAGAAGCCCAAACACATTCCTTTTCTTCTTGGCAAGCTTTAGACTCCCTCCGTGTTGTTTCAGTGTCTTCTGATGGGAAATCCAGCACCACAAGAAAGCAGACCTCTGAGCAGGAGGCGTTGTGGGTTTTGTTAATTTGCTCTAAAGATAAAGGTGAATCGCTGCCTCAGGTGAAACAGGTAGAGCTTCAAATCTCTTTAGAATGATATCTGATCGCGTGTTTAACTGCTTTGCCATGATAACAGTGTTTGGATGTGTTCACTGTGAGGTGGGAAGTAGTGGAGTACAAATACTTCATTAAGTACATTGTTCTGGTATCAGTACTTTACTCCACTACTTATTTTCCTGACGACTTTTTACTTTGACTTCTTACATTTTGAACCCAAATACCTGTACTTTCTACTTCTTACATGTTGAACACAAATACCTGTACTTTCTACTTCTTACATTTTGAACCCAAATACCTGTACTTTCTACTTCTTACATGTTGAACTCAAATACCTGTACTTTCTACTTCTTACATGTTGAACACAAATACCTGTACTTTCTACTTCTCACATGTTGAACTCAAATACCTGTACTTTCTACTTCTTACATGTTGAACTCAAATACCTGTACTTTCTACTTCTTACATGTTGAACTCAAATACCTGTACTTTCTACTTCTTACATGTTGAACTCAAATACCTGTACTTTCTACTTCTTACATGTTGAACTCAAATACCTGTACTTTCTACTTCTTACATGTTGAACTCAAATACCTGTACTTTCTACTTCTTACATGTTGAACCCAAATACCTGTACTTTCTACTTCTTACATGTTGAATACAAATACCTGTACTTTCTACTTCTTACATGTTGAACACAAATACCTGTACTTTCTACTTCTTACATGTTGAATACAAATACCTGTACTTTCTACTTCTTACATGTTGAACACAAATACCTGTACTTTCTACTTCTTACATGTTGAACCCAAATACCTGTACTTTCTACTTCTCACATGTTGAACCCAAATACCTGTACTTTCTACTTCTCACATGTTGAACCCAAATACCTGTACTTTCTACTTCTCTCATGTTGAACCCAAATACCTGTACTTTCTACTTCTTACATGTTGAACCCAAATACCTGTACTTTCTACTTCTTACATGTTGAACCCAAATACCTGTACTTTCTACTTCTTACATGTTGAACTCTAATACCTGTACTTTCTACTTCTTACATGTTGAACTCAAATACCTGTACTTTCTACTTCTTACATGTTGAACTCAAATACCTGTACTTTCTACTTTTCTCATTTCCCAAACAGCTGGTTCCTTTAGTCTGAATGTGTGTTTGATGCGTGATCATTATTCTTTAGAGTCATTGCGTGCCTATTGATTTGAACACGATCCGTGTATCCATCATTTCCTGGTCTTCTCTAAAGAAGAGGGACCAATGGAAACGTTGTCATGTTGCCGTTGTTCAGCATGGAAACATTCATTAGCTAACAATGACATTATTGTTCTATTAATATAAAGGGAGGTCAGGTACTCTTTAAAGCAGCTGCTAGTTATGGGTACTTTTTACTGAAGTACATTTCAAAGTTCTTTACTTTTACTTGAGTAAAGAAGTTTCGTCAGTACTTCTACTTCTACCATTTTAAACACGAGTATCTGTACTTCTACTTGAGTAAAGGATGTCTGTACTATTGCCATCTCTGGTGTGTGGATGTCAAGCAAACTGCCGACTAGACACACACACACATGCACAAATACAAGGCAGACAGGAGGCCTTGAATGCATCACTAATTAAAGAGTGATTAGCACTAATGGCACTTATTGATTGTTGCAGGCTGACGTAATGGCAGAAGGTAATCTGGTTAGTATCATGAAGCTGAGGGAGTGAAGGCCTGAACATTGAACTTTGCTGAATTTAAAGTGGTTAAAATCTCCCTTAGACGTTCATTTGGCACATCATGCTTTAATTTGACTTAAGTAAGAATCCATATACCATATCGACTGTCCAATCATGCCTTTGCATCTGCCTTTTCAGCTTCTTTTATTTAGCTTTTCCAACACCATTATTTATTTAATATATTATTCCATTTACTTGTATATAGACTCTTCTTACACTATTTCTATTTTATTTGTTTTATTTCTATATATTCATGTTGCTCTGTTGAAGGAGCCTGTGACTTCCGTTTCTCATTGCCATATCTACACTGTAGCTGCTATACCTCATTCACACCAACATTGTTTCGGGGCCGGTTCGGAGCTGGAGCTTGAAAAGCACCGGGTTTTCCTGTTCACACCGCAGCGGAGCAGCCTCTTAGCTCCGGAATCCGGTTCGTTTCAAGCACCAAACAATTGTCCGGCTATCGCAAAAGCACCGCATACGTCACGCTTACGTCGAGGCGGGGGCAGGGGAGGGATCAACTCCTGAACAACAACAACAAGCCGGCGTTTTATCCAGTTTGCACACAACGATGGAGAAACTTAACAAGCAGCAGTGGTCCCCTGAAGAGACCAGCTACCTGCTGGGAACCTGGTCTCTTTAGGTGTCCCCTGGAGAGACCAGCTACCTACTGGGAACCTGGAGAGACCAGCTGCCTGCTGGGAACCTGGTCTTCTGAAAAGGTGCAGAGGAAGCTGGAGCACAATCCGCCATTGTTGTTGTTGTCGGTGTGAGCTGTGAGGGGTTTCTGCGCGGTTTGGCTCTATGAAGCAGGCACGCAAACGGTTACGTCATGACGCAAACGATGACGCAATGACGCAGCACCAGTCGGACTCTGGGCGGTGTGAAAAGAGCTAAACCGAAGAACCGGTTCTGAACCTGAAAAGCTCTAGCACGGAGCTTGAACCGTTGGTGTGAAAGAGGTATCAGTCATGTGTGTTTGCTGAAACTTTGTTTCTATAGGTAAATACACATCTGAGTTCCTCAAGGCTCCATCTTGGGGCCTCTTCTCTTTAACATATACATGCTACCACTGGCTCAGATGATGAAAAACAACAACATAAGTTACCATAGCTATGCGGATGACACACAAATTTAAGTAACAGTTTCACCAGGAGACTATGCTCCAATTCAAACACTGAGTAAGTGCATTGAACAAATCAATGACTGGATGTGTCAGAACTTTCTCCAATTAAACAAAGATAAAACTGAGGTAATGGTTTTTGGAGCTAAGGCAGAACGTATAAAAGTTAGCGCTGAACTTCAGTCTGCAATGTTCAAAACAACAGATAAAGCCAGAAATCTAGGTGTAGTCATGGACTCTGACCTGAGTTTCAACAGTCACATTAAAACAGTTACTAAATCAGCCTACTATCACCTAAAGAACATATCTAGGATTAAAAGACTAATGTCACAGCAGGATTTGGAAAAACTTGTCCATGCTTTTATCTTCAGTAGACTGGACTACTGCAATGGTGTCTTCACAGGTCTCACTAAAAAATCTATTCGGAAGCTGCAGCTGATTCAGAACGCCGCTGCTCGAGTCCTCACTAACACTAAGAAAGTGGATCACATCACTCCTGTTCTGAATTCTTTATACTGGCTTCCTGTGTGTCAAAGAATATATTTCAAAATACTGCTGCTGGTTTATAAAGCTTTGAATGGTTTAGGCCCAAAATACATTTCTGACCTCCTGCTAAATGATGAAGCATCCAGATCTCTCAGGTTTTTAGTGACTGGTCAGCTTTCTGTCCCCAGAGTCAGAATTAAACATGGTAAAGCAGCGTTCAGTTATTATGCTCCAAATATCTGGAACAAACTCCCAGAAACCTGCAGGTCCGCTGCAACTCTGACTACTTTTAAATCCAGCAAGAAGACTTTTCTTTTTGTCGCTGCTTTTAATTGAACTATTCATATCTTAGACTGCACTGTAACTTTTATCCATGTATTTTTTCTTGTAATGTTTCCATGTATTTCTTCTTTTAATGTTTATTTTATTAGCTTTTCTTTTTAATGACTGATTTTAAATGCCATTTTCTTAATGTCTTTCATTTTTTGTAAAGCACTTTGAATTGCCTTGTGTTGAAAAGTGCTATATAAATAAACTTGCCTTGCCTTGCCTTGCTGCTCTTGTTAAAGCTAGAAGTGTTAGCATGTGTGGCTAACCAGCTTAAAGAACTAACCCTAAACCAGCGTCACCTCAAAGCCCATTAGTTTTGAGGAAGTAACATTAAGGAAAACCTAATGTTCAGAGTTCTACTATATCGACATGTTGGAGCTCTGTTCTGCTCTTTATTGGATTGGGAAAGATTACTGTAAATGACGTAACAAAGTTAGCTTAATTAAAAAAGAATAACACAATTAATGTCATAGTTCAATTAGATAAATAAATACTTTATTTCATGTTATTTTATAATCGTTAAATATGGCATGAATTTATACAGTTTGTTTTACATGTTAAACCGATATGCGTGTGTGTTCTTGTTTCTTGTACCTAGGAACTAATGTTTGTTCATGTGCTGGTACTGCGTGTTTTGTTGTTACACTGGACAACTCAAGGTGGGTTGACGTCTTTATTTGAAGCTCTGCTGAAGTCTGTGACAAAGTTATACAGAAAAGGAACTGTAAGATTAATCTCCTTTCACGACAAGCGGCCAACGAGGCATTGTTTTATGTTTTCAGTTTCTTATTTTCATTCATATGTGTAGCATAACATGCTAATATGTTTGGCTATGTATACGTGTCATTCGGTGTCGTAGTTCTCACGGCGTAACGGAAGAGGGGAGGATACAGGATGAAAACTCCAATAAATAAACGCCCGTTTTAAAGAACCGGCCTGTGTCTGTGTCGTGAAGAGAGCTACACTCAATCAACAGCAGACACACTCTTTTTGAGAAAGAGTTATGGTGTCTCCTCAATCTGTGAAACACACTGCTGTTAAATAAGAAATATGATGTAGGCATACTTATAGCTAACTAGATACAGCTGGTCCGCTAGCATCAGTTTACAAAATGGTCACTCACCGTCCAGAAATGAGAAGCTTGCATCTTTCTAACCTCCTGAAAACAAGAAGCAAGTGTTTTAAAAATGTCTAATACTTTTTCATGTTAAATCTCATCGCTATAAATGTTTGACCGGTGTAGCATCCGTACCTCAGGGCCTTAGCGAACAGTCCTCATTCTAACATCTGTGAAGCACACTGCTTTTAGTTTAGCACCAAATCACGATTATGTTTAATTATATAACAGCCTCATTTTTCTTTATCTCCCTTGGAGCACTAGAAGAAATATATATGTTTAGCAACCAATTCATATATTTTAATTTGGATTGAGTCAGTTGGAAACATTAGACATGAAGCTAATGATAGCTAGCTAGCCACGGCTGGTAAATTCTGCTAGCATCAGTTGACAAAATGGTCCAGAAATACACTTGTATTTGTCTTGGGGTTAGGGTTAGGGTTAAATGCAGATAAAAATTAAATACTTTTCAATGTTTAATCTCACCGCTGTGCTAGGACATAACGTTTGAAAGGTGTAGCATCCGTAGCCTACCTTAGCGACCATCAGTGAACAAATACTCCGTCACTTGGATGATGTTAGAAAAATCTCACTCGTCGTCAGCTTGAGCTTCAATCTCAGGATCCATGTATCTGTGGTCCTCTCCAGAATGGAAGGAGTCATCACATACAGAGCATCAACTAGATCCTGAACAATGTCCTTCACATGCTGATATCCAAGAGAGGGAGTTACACAGTCATAAGATGGAGGAATAGAAAGCAGTACTCAATGTTTACTTCAGATTAGCTCCACGTCAGAAATGAGCATGCTTGATGTGTCTCTCCATAGAGGCTGAATCATCATGTTAATCACATAGCTATATAGCATGTTGCTCTCATATTGGAAGAGGACATTCAGCATTTTCACAACAGCTGAAATCAACCCGCTCTGAAATGTCCGTGTTGGCAAACGTTCCTCTGTATCCGTATTTGGATCGGACCCCTTTCATTTTGTGATCTGACAGCACATCAGCTCACAGATGGCTGAGTGAGCTGTGACCTTTCACAACTTCCAGGTCAGAGGTCAGTCATAATCTGCCTATCACCATTCCTGTCATAACCCATCTGACATTTCACTGCCTCTGACTCCAAATGTCAAGCAATAATCTGTAAGGGTGAGCGCTGCCATTCAGCGAGACATTTCCCCTTGTTTACTTCAACGCTTTCTCTCTATTTCGACGTTTTTCTAAGGATTTAGTCCCCTACAGAGTACACACATCCTTTACTCAAGTAGTAGTACAGATACTCGTGTTTAAAAATACTCTGGTGAAAGTACTGACTAAACTTCTTTACTCAGGTCAAAGTAAAGAGGCTTTGAAAACACACATTCAAACTAAAGGAACCAGCCTGTTTGGAAAATGTGAGAAGTAGAAAGTACAGGTATTTGGGTTCAACATGTAAGAAGTAGAAAGTACAGGTATTTGTGTTCAACATGTAAGAAGTAGAAAGTACAGGTATTTGTGTTTAACATGTAAGAAGTAGAAAGTACAGGTATTTGTATTCAACATGTAAGAAATAGAAAGTACAGGTATTTGTATTCAACATGTAAGAAGTAGAAAGTACAGGTATTTGTGTTCAACATGTAAGAAGTAGAAAGTACAGGTATTTGTGTTTAACATGTAAGAAGTAGAAAGTACAGGTATTTGTATTCAACATGTAAGAAATAGAAAGTACAGGTATTTGTATTCAACATGTAAGAAGTAGAAAGTACAGGTATTTGTATTCAACATGTAAGAAATAGAAAGTACAGGTATTTGTATTCAACATGTAAGAAATAGAAAGTACAGGTATTTGTATTCAACATGTAAGAAGTAGAAAGTACAGGTATTTGTATTCAACATGTAAGAAGTAGAAAGTACAGGTATTTGTATTCAACATGTAAGAAGTAGAAAGTACAGGTATTTGTGTTTAACATGTAAGAAGTAGAAAGTACAGGTATTTGAGTTCAACATGTTGAGAAGTAGAAAGTACAGGTATTTGGGTTCAACATGTAAGAAGTAGAAAGTACAGGTATTTGTGTTCAACATGTAAGAAGTAGAAAGTACAGGTATTTGTATTCAACATGTAAGAAGTAGAAAGTACAGGTATTTGTGTTTAACATGTAAGAAGTAGAAAGTACAGGTATTTGTATTCAACATGTAAGAAATAGAAAGTACAGGTATTTGTATTCAACATGTAAGAAGTAGAAAGTACAGGTATTGGGTTCAACATGTAAGAAGTAGAAAGTACAGGTATTTGTGTTCAACATGTAAGAAGTAGAAAGTACAGGTATTTGTATTCAACATGTAAGAAGTAGAAAGTACAGGTATTTGAGTTCAACATGTAAGAAGTAGAAAGTACAGGTATTTGGGTTCAACATGTAAGAAGTAGAAAGTACAGGTATTTGAGTTCAACATGTAAGAAGTAGAAAGTACAGGTATTTGAGTTCAACATGTAAGAAGTAGAAAGTACAGGTATTTGAGTTCAACATGTGAGAAGTAGAAAGTACAGGTATTTGGGTTCAACATGTAAGAAGTAGAAAGTACAGGTATTTGTGTTCAACATGTAAGAAGTAGAAAGTACAGGTATTTGAGTTCAACATGTAAGAAGTCAAAGTAAAAAGTCGTCAGAAAAATAAGTAGTGGAGTAAAGTACTGATACCAGAAAAATGTACTTAAGTAACAAAGTATTTGTACTGCACTACTTCCCACCTCTGCGTGCAAACAAACTTGATGTGTTTGTGATATCTAATTCAGAGTGAAATTGGAAGCTGTCCTCTGGGTTCAGGGAAACTATCTCTCCTCCTCAGTAACTGGGGGAGTTTCCAGGAGGTCAACTGTTTGTGTGTATGAGACAGGCAGGAGGTAAATGAGTATTGTTGCTGGTGTCCACTTCCATTGTGAGCCAGAGGAAAGATGGAGGGAGATCACTTGGAGTCTGTGTCCCCTCTCGTAATGGGGAAAGGGATTGTGAGACGAAAGAGTGTCGAGCCTCATTTATGCCTTGATTTCTCAATCTCTTTATTTATATTTCCCACACATGGCCTTGGCAGCCTGCCAACATTCGTGTGCGAGCGTGAGCCTGTCTGATGTCTGAATGCAATGCAAACTGGTAATGCTCATTAAACTTTAATACATACAGTATACAGTGTATGTGGTGGTCAATGTATTTCCAATGAGATTCAGATTTAGGAGGTAATTGAGCAGGTTTAGAGGCGAGGGGAACGTGGGATTGTATTTATGGACTTTTACTTTTTGACCTTTTGTATCCAATGCTGTCCTTCACATCTGTGCCAGAGGATATCTTTCCAATTTATTTATAGTGTAGGATAATTTCACCCTTTATTTTGTATCACACTTTTACCCTTAGAAAGACTCCATTGTATTTCATGTGTGTGTACTCTTCCCAATCCTCTTTCAACTGGCATTGTTGGACTATCGGGTAAAGAACATGCATTTTAGGATTGTTAAGTACCTGATTTTCCACTTTATCTCTCAGTTTGTGTGTACAGACAGAGAGATTGAAAAACTGTTTCTCACAATCCCGAGAAAGAAATACAAATATATGTACATTATTTATAAAAATATACGTATATATAAACACATACATAATCAACATAGACACATATATACACATTAAAGAGCATAAATAAGAGCACAACAGTCAATATATACAAAATAACAGGCACTTAAAAATGGATGAGGATGAATATTACAGTGACAAATGTACATTAGTGCTAAAGACTGTCCATAGCAGCGTAGAAAGTGTCTGGTGCTCCCGATGTCCAACGGTGTGTGTGTGTGTCCTAGTATTACTTACCTTGTGGGGACCCACATCTGTTTACACAGTCACGTGTGGGGACTGGCTTCCCTTATGGGGACAATAAGGGGAATCATTAATTTTAGGGTGAAGACTTGGTTAGGGTTAGGGTTAGGGTTAGGCCTGTGTGGGTTATGGTTAAGGTTAGGATAAGTCTCCAGGAAATGCATGTAAGTCAATGTAATGTCCCCTGAAGTGATGTATACATGGTATGTGTGTGTGTGTGTGTGTGACATGTAGAATATAAAGGGAAGGTGGTTTAGACAATGCTCCACATCCAATAAGCACGTCCTTTAGTGCAAACTGAACCCCATTTGAGTCGAATTTCTCAAAACCTTAATATCTAAACACCACTAGGTTTAAATAAGTAGAAAAAAGCGCATATTTGTGTAAAACTTTATATAAAAAGATATGTTTGTATGTATAAAAGATATTAATTATACGGATAACATCCATTTCTAAATGTATTCATGTATTCCCCCATAAGACATTCAATCTTTATATAACAAGTATCAGATATTGATAGGACTTTCCACTGCAGTTAAGGCTTCTCACTTTGATGTATTACATGTATTTAGGTCATGATGTTTTATGGCAGCACTTTAAAGGTTGGTAAAATCTATTCCGGCGAATAAAAAGCAAAGTAAACCCAGTTTGTGTCTGGGTGTATCCTCCCCTCCCTGTTCCCATTCTTTCATCAATCAACCAACACCCACCTCTTGTCATGTACATGTCATGGCTGTTGGAGGGGATTCTGACGTATTCTGATACCTGGAGCGATGTACAGAAATGTCAGATCTCTTCCACAGCCGTGCAGAAGTGTGTGATGAGACGTTCAGGAACTGCCACACCATCTTCCAGGCCTTAGGCTAACTAACCCAGAAAGAGGCCCTACATCTTGGCTGGAGACGCTGCGGAAATACACGCCAATCTTCAGCAGCCCTGCCATTTATTTCATTTGTATTTATAATTGATTTTTTATTGATTTTATTGATTGCATGTACTTTATGTACTGTATGTATTTAATTTATTTAATTTGATTTATTTATTTATTTTTATGTTATTTATTTATTTTATATTATTTTTATTTATTAGTTATTTATTTAGTTTAGTTATTTTATTTATTTTTATTTATTTGATTTATGGATTATTTATTTAGTTCTTATTATTTATTTTACTTTATTTATTTTTATTTTATTTATTTATTTATTTCTTATTTATGTATTTATTTATTTGATTTATTTATTTATTTATTTATTTATTTATTTATTTATTTTACCTGCAGGTCCGCTGAACTCGGACTACTTTAAGATCCAGGCTGAAGACTTTTCTTTAATTGAACTATTCACATCTCACAACTGCTCCTGTAACTTGATCCATGTGCCTGTTATTCATGTTTTATTATCTTTGCTTCTTAATGTTTACACTGGAAGAAAATGCTGCTCCAAAAACAAGTTGAACAATAATGAAAACAAGATGTTTTTACTTGAAATAAGTTCAACAATCTGCCAATAGAACAAGTGAACATTAGCAGGGATATTTAGATCAATCACATCTTGTGATTAGCTGGAGAACTCATTTGAACTATATTTGACCAGAAGCAGGACATGTGGTGTTTCAAAATAAGCCGCACATGCTCAGAAGTGTTCTGTTTCCTGATGTTAGTTGGTAACGGGAGGCTGTGGCTCAGTGGGTAGTGTGCTGGACTTCTAATCAGGGGGTCACAGGTTCAAACCCCACTGCAGTCCTTGTGTCCCTGAGACACTTCACCCCAAAGTTATGATGTCTTATATCAGGAGGAGAGACATATTCTGACTAGAAATTAGACAAAGGTACTGGGTAAGATTTCAAGTTGTTGCTCTTAATGTCTTTCAAGTGTGTAAAGCACCTTGAATTGCCTTGTGTTGAAAAGTGCTATATGTAAATAAACGTGCCTTGCTCTACGTTTAGATGCCGAACGCGTCGCCTCGCTTTAGATTCCACTTCCTCTCCTCTGTATATGTAGAAGGTGTGGAGTTCAGCGCTCAATCGTTGTGACATATATAGGTCCTGTGTGTTTAATGGTGTGTGTGTGTGTGTGTGTGTGTGTGTGTGTGTGTGTGTGTGTGGTGTGTGTGTGTGGTGTGTGTGTGTGTGTGTGTGTGTGTGTGTGAGTGAGTGAGTGAGAAATGGTATGGGGTCTGACGTTCACTCGCGTCAATCACGGAGACACACATAGATTACGATCACTTCCCCTCAATTACACTTTGTGAAAAGAGAGAGCGGGAGAATTGAGGAAGAAGAATGGGAAAAGGGAGACGAAGGAAAAGATCTCAATTATAAAATGGAACTCGTCTCAGACTTTCAAATCACATTTCTGCCTCATTTTCAGATGCTTCGAGATTACTGTCACACATATCATATATTATTCCGCTCACACTGTCTTGGTGTGTGTTCACACCCTGGAAACACAGACAGAAGCCGGCACGGCCTACTTTATTACTCTGATCCATAATATGACATTATTGCATCATCTGTCCACCCAACGCTTCTGAAGCCCTGAGGCACTCGTAACGGAAGAGACAGACGGCGACTGTGTGTGTTTATTTTATGTGTGTGTGTGTGTGTGTGTGTGTGTGTAGGCTCTTGTTTACAAGCTGGAAGCGTGGCACAGGTTGTGTTTGAATTGATGGCCAATCGTTGCGAGTTTTCACGTCCATATGTTTCAACCCGCAGCTACATCCACCATCTGTCCCAGGATGATGCTGATTTAGCTCTCCTGTCAAAGAACCCGTTCTCTGTGTCTTCCCCACTTTCTAAAATGGCTTGTTTTTCGGGTTGCTTAGTGCCGCTGGGCACTTGACGCCACTTTCCTGTCTCCTATAAGCACTGCTGCAAAACATCTTTTAAGTTCTAGTCAGAATATGTCGTTACACTTGATTTAAAACCTAATAACTTAAGTCTTGTTTTTAGACAAGGCATCTTTAAAGTCAAAGTCTCTTAAAAACATCTTATGTTTTAGGAAAATCACCAGCTAACATCCGAAAGCAGAAAGCGTCTTATTGACCCAATTCTGGTCAAATATACTTCAAAATAAGTCTCAGCTAAATACAAGATCTAATTTATTTAAACATCCCGTCTTTACTTCAAGAAATCTCACCAAGACATTTTGTACTCGTTCTATTGGCAGATTTGTCCACTTAACACCTTGTTTTTATTATATATTTACTTGTTGTTGGAGCAGCATTTTTTCCAGTGTGGTGGTTAGAAGTGTGTGTGTGTGTGTGTGTGTGTGTTTAGTTTATTTGTGTATAGTGTCGTGGACAGTCCCCATTGATCAACTGTCACAAAAACACAGTAAATGGGGCAGCTTACAATGCAAACAACACACGTTACTACACATGTCACATATAGCACATCACAATCACACAACAGACACAAGGGGTCCATGATCACAACATGTAACACACACACACACACACACACACACACACACACACACACACACACACACACACACACACACACACACACACACACACCATATCCAACACAGATGAGTGTGTGTGGTTCTCAGTGAACCATGAAAACAGGTTTGTATTTAGTAATATAGGAGTTACAAGACAAGTGCATACAAGTACAGTGTCACAGATACACAGACGTGAAGACACATATATACATGGAGACAAAGAAGAAAACTGTGTGTGTGTGTGTGTGTGTGCGTGTGTGTGTGTGTGTGTGTGTGTGTGTGTGTGTTATGAATGGAAGGTATAGGCGTGGAGTTCAGCAGCTCTTCGTCTCAAGCGTAGCCCGAGGAAGCGTGTCAGGATATTTTCTGGATAATCACTCAAATCCGGGGTGTTTACTTGTTTCTGGGAGAAGTGGGAGGTCAGGGGGTGAAGGGTGAGACAATGTGTGTTGTTGGTGTGTCCTATAGCCTCAGATCAGGGTGCCATTATGACTCACATGCATGTGGAAAAACAGTACTGGACATTAGATGATTAATTAACAGAGACACATATAATCTGCAGCTATTTTCCAACTTAAAAGGTCGTTTTCAGCCTTTTAAAATATGGACGTTTTCCTCCGTCTCTGGGTTTTATTGAATAAACCAAATATCTTTGGCTCTTGCACTGACCAAACAAGACACTTAAAGACGTGACTTTGGACTTTGAAGACCAAATGTCATCGTTTTCCACTGTAGAGCTGGATCCCAGATCTAATGAAGGCCCTCTGAGCAGCTGTTCTCTCACTGATTGTGATGTTGTGTTAAATGTGTGTTTCTCATGTGTCTTGATATTAGTCTGTTGATGTTCCACACGGAGCTGCTGGGATGCAAGGAGCATTTCAGACTTGATCTGACCATTAAAGGATTAACGTATCGTATTCTTACATTTTATAGATCAAACGTCACAATAAATAATTAATAGTCTGAATATAAACACAGGTCCTTAATGGACACCTGTATCGTCCAATCAGATGTCAGTATGAAATCATATCAGTGTTAGTTTGCTTAGTTGTCCACTGATACACTTTAGTGCTTGTCAAATTTAAAACCTGCCTCAAAAAGAAATGAAGACCCTCTCTAACCTCTTTGAAATAAGTAAGCCTTGATTTTAATTCGTGACGCAGCAAAGTTTCAGATTTAATCCTGAAAAAGATTTTTATCAACAATCATTTCTATTAGTGAATATTTTGCACGATTAATGACACTCATAACTTGCTTTATATCTTGTTAATTTGTAAATTCAACATGTATATTTTCTACTTTCTTGTTTATTTATAGTCTTTTAATTTGTATTGTGCAATTGCCATGTCTTTGTATGCTGCCTGCAACACACACATGTCCACATTGGGATCAATAAAGTACTTCTTATCTTATCTCTTATCAAAGTAACAGCATTCCTAATCCAGCACATGGAGCTTGGTTATCTTCACTGTATTTCTTATTTACGCGTCAACCCATCTGTGTTGCACATAACAGACCATAAGTCTTTGCAACTTACCTTGGGGACAGAAGTTGGCGGGTAGCATCAAGAGGGGGAGATAATTAACGCAGAACCTGTCATTCAACCAAAGCTACGTCTGAAAAGATGCACATGTACATTCAACGGTTTGTTTTGAAGGTATAGATGAAGACGTTCCTGCGGGGCATCGCTCACCAGAGGGAGGGAATAATGAGACGTATGTTTGGCATGTGGTGACAGAAAGACACACCTTGTAGAGGAAGAAAGATGAAGACAGAAGAAAGAGGAAGGGGTTGATTGAGACAAAAGCATAAAGTACACACATCCTTTACTCAAGAGGAAGTACAGATACTCGTGTTTAAAAATACTCTGGTGAAAGTAGAAGTACTGACTAAACTTCTTTACTCAAGAAAGTAAAGGCTTTGAAGTGTACTTCAGTAAAAAGTACCCATAACTAGCAGCTGTTTTAAAGAGTACCTGACCTCCCTTTATATCAATAGAACAATAATGTCATTGTTAGCTAATGAATGTTTCCATGCTGAACAACGGCAACATGACAACGTTTCCATTGCTCCCTCTTCTTTAGAGAAGACCAGGAAGTGATGGATACACGGATCGTGTTCAAATCAATAGGCACGCAATGACTCTAAAGAATAATGATCACGCATCAAACACACATTCAGACTAAAGGAACCAGCTGTTTGGGAAATGAGAGAAGTAGAAAGTACAGGTATTTGAGTTCAACATGTAAGAAGTAGAAAGTACAGGTATTTGTGTTCAACATGTAAGAAGTAGAAAGTACAGGTATTTGGGTTTCAACATGTAAGAAGTAGAAAGTACAGGTATTTGAGTTCAACATGTGAGAAGTAGAAAGTACAGGTATTTGTGTTCAACATGTAAGAAGTAGAAAGTACAGGTATTTGGGTTCAACATGTAAGAAGTAGAAAGTACAGGTGATTTGAGTTCAACATGTGAGAAGTAGAAAGTACAAGGTATTTGTGTTCAACATGTAAGAAGTAGAAAGTACAGGTATTTGGGTTCAACATGTAAGAAGTAGCAAGTACAGGTATTTGTGTTCAACATGTAAGAAGTAGAAAGTACAGGTATTTGGGTTCAACATGTAAGAAGTAGAAAGTACAGGTATTTGGGTTCAACATGTAAGAAGTAGAAAGTACAGGTATTTGGGTTCAACATGTAAGAAGTAGAAAGTACAGGTATTTGTGTTCAACATGTAAGAAGTAGAAAGTACAGGTATTTGGGTTCAACATGTAAGAAGTAGAAAGTACAGGTATTTGAGTTCAACATGTGAGAAGTAGAAAGTACAGGTATTTGTGTTCAACATGTAAGAAGTAGAAAGTACAGGTATTTGGGTTCAACATGTAAGAAGTAGAAAGTACAGGTATTTGTTGTTCAACATGTAAGAAGTAGAAAGTACAGGTATTTGAGTTCAACATGTAAGAAGTAGAAAGTACAGGTATTTGTGTTCAACATGTAAGAAGTAGAAAGTACAGGTATTTGGGTTCAACATGTAAGAAGTAGAAAGTACAGGTATTTGAGTTCAACATGTGAGAAGTAGAAAGTACAGGTATTTGTGTTCAACATGTAAGAAGTAGAAAGTACAGGTATTTGGGTTCAACATGTAAGAAGTAGAAAGTACAGGTATTTGAGTTCAACATGTGAGAAGTAGAAAGTACAGGTATTTGTGTTCAACATGTAAGAAGTAGAAAGTACAGGTATTTGGGTTCAACATGTAAGAAGTAGAAAGTACAGGTATTTGGGTTCAACATGTAAGAAGTAGAAAGTACAGGTATTTGTGTTCAACATGTAAGAAGTCAAAGTAAAAGGTCGTCAGAAAACAAGTAGTGGAGTAAAGTACTGATACCAGAAAGATGTACCTAAGTACAGTAATGAAGTATTTGTACTCCACTTCTTCCTACCTCTGGACTTGAGTGTGTCCTGTCTGATTAACAGGAACATGGCTCTTCATTATAGAAAACAACAGACGAGAAATGGAGCCCATCTGTTGGCTAATATATACTAATACTCTCAAGACACTGAACATCCACCATCAAAGCCACAGGACATGGACGTGGCATGTTATCTAAACACAGGAGAGGTTCATTCAAACATAGGTCCAATCTAGCCCACTGTATATCGTTTAAAAAGTGATGATTGAGTGCAAAATACCCTTCAATTGATACCAATTCAACATCATTGGATACCCATCTTATTCAGTTGCTTATAATACGACCATAGCTCAATCCATCAAGGATTCTTGCTCTTCTGAATGTGTGTCCTTGCTCTCATTCTAAGCTGATATGGATAAAGAGTCACTTCAATGAAATGAAATGTAAAAGTTGTAATATTACTAGGTATAGGGTTATTGTAGGGTATGTATTGATACCGTGTAAAGGAGGGTTACTTTCCTCTTAAGCACTGAGCCTGTTTTTCAGGTTTCAGGCTCGAAAATGACATTCCCAGAACAAATGACCATATCTTCCCTTCTAAAAGAGTTAAATTAATAATCTTTTTTCTCAAAGTAATGATGAACCTGTGAGTTGGATGAATAAAAGTCAGAATCAATATAGATGTTTGTTATTTTAAAGAAAATTCAGATTGAACATGGTAAAAAACTGTAAATTATAGTGTCAGTCCAAAAATTATTTTGTACTTACAGTGAAAACTAACCTTGAATGATGGGTTAGTAGACTAAAAGCTTTAGGAATCCAAAGTACAACATATAATAAGTACCCTGTATCACGATTGATGCAAAATAAGTGATATTTGACCTTTTTAGAGAGGTTTAGAAAAAGAAACCTGTTCTGGGGCCATTTGGGTGGATTTTCCTTATCTCTGCCCCCCCTTCTTCGATTTTGACATGTGGCATCTCTTCCTGACCGTTAGAGCCAATAGAATCGAAGGGAAATCGTCCCGCACACACTCATGTTAAAAAAAAAAGGTTGCATCTTTTCGCATTCAATCTTGCTACAGAGTGTAGGAATGGCCTGCTCTGATATTTTAAAACGGAATTGCAGTTGTATTGCTTATAGATTATCAGAACATTTCAAAGGGGACACAGTCACATTGGATATTAACCTATGGATCAACTACAGCATCGTTGTTATCGTTTTAATGCCATTGAAGACCAGTTTTGACCAGACAAAACCAAGGTAAGCCATGTTAGCGTTGTGGGCTACCTAGCGCCACATTTTTCGATGTACGTTTTTGTTGATAACGTCGCGAGTTTGTATCTTTCAGTGTTGAGGTGGGCACCGTTAGATTCTGTGTCTTTACGATCATAAACGATGTGTTGGATGTGCAGCTAGGATAAGTAATAAGGGAGCTAGGAGTGATTTTCGGTGCAGTAATAGGTTAGCATTTTTCGCTCGGGGCTAATTCAGAGGCTCACTGTTAGCATTGTGTGTTTTTAAAAAAAATGAAAAAGATCAGTTAAATGAGTTTTTTCCCGTTATATCAGTGCTTCTCAAAGTGTGGTCCGCGGACCACTGGTGGTCCGTGAGCGCCCCCTAGTGGTCCGTGAGTATATTGGTAACATTTCACATTTTACATAAATTAATTAATTTGAGTTTTTCCCCACTCTCGCGGGAATATCTCCGCAATGGAGCGAGCTTAAGTTTCACTTTAAATTGCATTATATAGCCCAGCGCAACACCTTCATCACAGGTTGCCAATTGTTTGTCCCATTTTCAAGCGATTTGCAATCTGTTCTAAAAAAACGATGTGATTTTGGATATTTGTGGAGTTGGGTGGTCCGCGAGTGGTTTTTTATTGGTTAAGTGGTCCTTGGTATGAAAAAGTTTGAGAAACACTGCGTTATATGGATATAAAAATATTCATAGTCGATGGTCGGTGATCTTGGGCTTAAAAAGGTGGTGACCACTGCTCTAAATGATATCAAGCCTTTGTGCACTTGAAGGAAATTGTAGGTGAAAGTAATGTTGTCTCTATGTGTCCATAGCGACCGCCTGCAACATGTTCTTAAATCAGAAACTAAACATCCTGTTGATATGGAAACTGTTTTTAAATCTGTATCATGAACATCATACAGTCTGAATCAAAAGCTTTGCAGGGATTCCTTCTCTCTTTTTCTCCCGCCATAATGTGCTCACTTTGTCGGCACCCCTTAAAAATGTTGGCTCGGTCGCAAGTCGCCCTATTTTCCTCTCCCTTTGTACCTCATTAAGGGAAAACACTGGTTTCAAAGGACGGTCCGTTCACTGTGTCAGGGGGATGTTTCAGGTTTAAATCCCCGAGCCGGTGGATTCTGACACCCACTCAGGCGTGCTATTGCCTTTGATTTTGTGTTTAGTTTGTTGTTTATGGTGTGTGTGTGTGTGTGAGGGGTGTCAGTGGTGTAAACAGTGAATGTCCCCGGTGTCTGGAGGTATTACACTGAAGCGCAGCCATGCACAAAGGCCTGGGAGGGACTTTCTGAATCAGTGGACAGCAGCGAGAGCGACCTTTTCAACACACATTAAAACAGGGTCAGCTCACCGAGAGGCAGGTTTGTGGGAGTGTGACACGAAGAGGGGAGGAAGACGAGTAAATACATGGGGGGGGGGGGGTTGGATGCAGTGTGAGTGCCCTCTTCACTATACCTTGTGAAAATGTGCCCTTCATCACTGTATGCCCATGTGCATCTGTCCATATGTGTTAGGTTCCTCGGCTCTGGAGGAAACGCAGATACTGTACGTGGTCACGATATGTTCTTAGGTTGGTTTGTGAAGAGAGGTTTCAAAGTTTGCAACGCATGAGTGGTAATCAGAACAGAATACATTGCGGTTAAAGGCGGTGTTTTACATGCACATCGGGCCATGCAATCGATCAGAATAAACCGTCCGTGTTGTCGTTTTTGATATCAACCTGTGTGTTAAAATCACAAGGCGAGGCCCCGCGTTCCCTCGGAGGAATTTATAAGTAAAACACATGCATGGCTGCGTATCTCCTACCTCAGCAACAATCTGTACAAAAACGTCTCCACGTATCAAACTCGTCCTTGTGTGTGTGTGTGTGTGTGTGTGTGTGTGTGTGTGTGTGTGTGTGTGTGTTATCAGTGTGTGTACCAGTGTGTCTCAGTGCATCAGACCGGTGAAGAGAAGAATAACCCAATTATAGAGACAGTCTGCCTCACAGACATACAGTATGTACGCGGGTTAGGGAGAGAGGGTGTGTGGTGTGTGTGTGTGTGTGTGTGTGTGTGTGTGTGGTGTGTGTGTGTGTGTGTGTGTGTGTGTGTGTGTGTGTGTGTGTGTGAGAGACAAACAAAGACAGTGAAGGAGAGTGATTTTTGATGAAAAGAACACAGCCCCAAAAGAAGGAATTGCCGGCAGAGCGAAGAAGAGGCGCTGAACAAAGGTAGACATACAAGCAGCATTTTTTTAATATGTTGAGGAGAAGTCAAATATTGAAATATCGGGATTTATTTAAATGAGGAATCCTGAGGGTGGTGCATCCTCCTTCGTGTACAAAGTACCTTTCCCTCTGCAGATTTTTTTTAGGGAAAAAGGGGGAGGAAAGGGGGGGAAAGTGGCCCTGAACCTGACAATTTGGAGGATTGCGGTCGCCTAGCAAACAGACAGCAGCCGATTCCTAAAAAGCGAGGCTATCTGGCTCGTTTAATAGTCTCTGCCTGCCAGGACACCACTCAAAGCCAAATGTTGTTTCCATAGAACCAGATTTAGAAATGCAGCTTAACAAGCACATGTCGGGGCTGAAAACAAACCAACATGTTCTCTCGTAACCCGAGACATTCCTATCTGGTTGAAATCAAACATACAGCACGTCCTTTATTTACACAAAAAGTAATGCGTCTTTAGAGGATGGCCAGTTGCTTATTATATTCAATATAAAGATGAAGCCACACATTTCATGTCCACAGCAAGGCACATATTGCGTTGGTATATTATCTAATAAGCCCTCACCACAATGGGAATTAGCATCTGAAATGCCATTGTGGTGAGCTATGACATGAGCCAGGGATCACAGTCGAGGTGTTTTGTTATATTACAGATAAACACAAAGCAATTTCCCTTTGAATTTATTAACATTTCAGACGTGAATGCTCAACCTGCGGACATGTGTGCACATGCCCTGCAGGTTGGGAGATGTAATACGATGTGGAAGTGGTTTGTTGTGTGTAAAGTCAGCTAAAGATTCAAACAGGGCAAGAGGAGATTCCTCCAAAGGACAAACAAGATGTATTGAAATGCTCCAACAGACAAAGCCCAGACGTTACCTGCTTCTGAACCACACATCAAACACACAAGATTATTTTCTATTTTCTGCTTAATAGTTTGCGTTGAATCCTGTTAGAAATTAAAATCAATGTTTGATAGCATAATGTAGCTTAAACATACCGTCAGTTTAAATGCTATTTTATTCTGGAAAAAACTGGAAGTTCTCAATACCAAGCTTTTATTCTGAAAATCCTTCATCTCCGGTTAGCATTTAGCATGTGGCTAATATACCATTTCCTATAGATGTGAATTTAGCAGCGAAATGACATGGAGTGATGCACACCGACACCTACTGATTTAACACTACAACTAATTGAACCAAGAGATGATTATTGCTGAATGTTAAATGAAGCTACAGTTTATTTGAATACGTTATTAGGCTTGTTTGAGACAAGCGAGACCTGCGCAGACAAATGGGATCTTAGAGAGAACAATTCAATATTTAAATGATAAAATTACATTTTTTGGGTATCCTTTGTTGAACTGTCTGTTTAAAATTAATTGAAGCATCAGACTAAAGAGGCTTTTGAAAATAATATTATATTTTGATTTAGGTCAAAATATAATATTTGTAACCTGAAGAGTCAGCGCCTCAGCAGCCATGAAACCTCTCTGCAGAAGCTTATAGACATCTAAGTGTTTTGTGCCCCACCACTTTTGTACATATAGAAACGCCACTGATCCCATCATATACTCTGGGAAGAGAATATTTACTGTGCTTGAAAACTGGATCACATCATCACGTGAGGTTGACTTTGTGACCTGGAGAACATTTCAGCTGCAACATCAGCTCGTTGATAAGCTTGGGATATGAGATCTTTGTGTAGCCATTCGTGGTGAAGGCATCTGTGCTATTGCATTATGTTTGACCGAACATTTCTAGGCACGGCAGAATATGGCACTATTTTCACATGAATATTCCATTGTCTATTTTTATACCACGAGCTGCAAAATGACCGCCTTACCCCACTGTACAGGCGGGGTACTTGTTTAGATATACCTGAGCAGGCTCTGTTTTTGCCGTGGTATCCTCTGCAGGCCACAGAGGGGCTGCGTAGTTCAGGCGAGGACGACTGCTGCTCCGCGGCCGGCGAGTCAGGCGGGAGTAAGCTAGTGTCCCACAACGGAGGGTCACGTGATGTCCCCATCTGACCTGTTGCTACTGTCTGCAGTAGATGCAGTGTTGCTGGCGTTTAGTGATGGTTGCTTTAACCATTTTCGTATAAATGATTATCCACAGATGTGTGTCACTGCTGTGGAAGCACTTTGGAAATGATGCGCGCGCAGCGGAGCAGCTCACGCGCACCTGACACAATTGTTGTTTGTGTTTTTCGCTCCGTTCTCTTTTTTGAATAGAGGCTGCATAACATTCTACTGCCCGAAGATCCCGACGCGAAGCCTGAAGGGTAAACACCAGGTTTACTAATCCACCCGCACAATGTTGTCTCTGGTGTCGGAATGTCTCGCTATGTTAGTACATTCTTAAAAAAACACCATTTAATTTCGGGTTGAAATGTGTTGCAACTGCGTTACCGAGCATTGTGGGTAATATATTACCCACATTTCATTAGTAATGCGTTACACCCAACACTGGTAGCATGTGACAACATCCGGAACTACCGGAAACCAAAATGCTGTGAAGTCTTTCCTGTATTTCTTAGAGTGTTGATTTCAGCGTTTGAAATGTATTCAGATGAAAGTCATGAAAGAGATCAGGAGGAGAAGAGGCGTGTCGAGTTATACCATGAATTTAAAATGTCGAAATCCTCCGTTTAACGCGATATCGGACACAGAAGACCGAGGGGGAAGTCTCCTACGTCACCACCGCCCCCAGAGAGGAGGAGCAAACAGCCAGCAAGCGGGGAAGGAACGAATGCTTGTGAGGTCTCTTCTCCACGGCCGACCACTGCGAGAGGAAGCTAGAGCCTTTCTCCTCACTGAACAATCTTCTGCTGTGTAACACTACCGCGCCATTTTTATTATTACAGCACCCAGTTGAACCTTCTGCAGAGACTCCATGTAGTCTCCTTTTTAAAGCTTCTCTCCAGGACGCGAGAACACAGCTCTCAATCCATAGCAGCGCCTGCACAAGCTGTTGCTAACTTAGCAGCCTCTCACTCTTCTGCGTTACTAAGGTTGCTCTCGCACATTGCTCGGGGAGATATCGTAAGTGACTGCTGTTGATCTCACAGAGCTGTGAATAATAGATAGGAAGGCTGACCACAGATACTATGTCTCTCAATGAGGACGTAGCTCCTAGCGCAGAGAATGCTAACAAGCACGCTTACATCTTTTTATCTGCTTCTCTTTTTATTTTTCCGTTGGCTCTCATGCATTTATTAATACGGGAGTTCCTTTCAAAACATCTCTCTCTGGATGAGATGGATAACACATTCCTTTTATCATACCCACACACACACACACACACACACACACACAC
>CADEHL010001432.1:0-122500 GCA_902827135.1 Harpagifer antarcticus
TGTATGGATCCCCAAAAAGAATATTTAAGAGCTGTGATGTACGATACAACCCAGCAATCTGCTTTATTTTGTATAAATGTGAAATCAGGCAAATAACCCAAAGCAGACAGAGCAATATATTCTCAAATTAGCCCTAAAATTGTAACAAACTTAAACATTCAGTTCATGTTATCCAACAGATCAATGCCACTTTATTTCAGGTAAATTAACAGTTTGTTTAGCAGCTAAAACAGTTTAGTTGTAAAAAAACATTTGTTTTTAGTTAAATAACAATCTCCAGGCAGCTAAACTATTGATAAGCAGTTAGCCAGCCGTTAAAATAGCAGTTTAAACAGTTGGTTTCATTTCAAACCTCCAGGCTTGTAAGCTAACAGATATTTAGCATCTTAATCAAGGTGTTTGAAATCCTCCTGATTTCTGCTGGATGACTTGGTTTTGTTAGCTAGCAGTTATATTGAGCTGCTAGTAGGGTGACCAGACGTCCCCGTGTTCCGGGGACAGTCCCCGTTTGACTCCCCCTGTCCCACAAACAAACTAACAGGTTTTACAAATGCCTCATGATTCACTAACAAACACAATGTGGTTTGCAAATACAAAACACCATCTACAACTAATGCATTTAGTTTTGCAAAGAAAAAACGTACCTATCAAACAAACACATAACATTTTTCTAATACATCATGTTTTAGAGACAAAGCTTAGGTTTTACAAGTACAACACTTTTTTTACAAGTACACAACTTTTTTTTACAAGTAGGCTACAAAACCTTTTCTTCTCACGGCGGAATATTACTGCCAAGAGTCACGTGACTCACTCACATGACTCTTCCGCCGTGGCTGGCTCAAACCATGGCTCAAACACACTCACACATGCTCCACGGCAGCAGGGGGCGCTACTGCTTAAGTGTGGGTACACAGGTTCGCCTGGTGCACAAGGTTATGGAGGTGGGGTCTTGCTGGTGCTCAAGTGTCCATACACGTCACCCCATACTCTACCCGCCTTAAGAGACACTATTTTGGGATACAATTTCTCCATTTTCACCCCTTTCCTCTGGTTCTCCCAAAAGTTAACTTAGACTTGTTCTGACCCATGTGCATGACCCTGGATCTCTACCTGTGTGCGTGCAGGACCCTGCTTACAGCAGTGACTCTGCTGTACATGTCATGAGTCAAATGTGGATGAAATGGACAGGTTTCAAGCTGTTACATACCTGGGTTACATAGTGCTGCAAAGCAGGCTGTCAACTCTGGGTGGGAGAGAGCGAGGTGCCGGAAGGAGCTCTCTGGGTCACAGCCTGCTGCTGCTGCTCCTCTCTCCCCCCCTGTATTCACATCACTTTTACCCACACACACTCATTCCTGGGTAAGAAAGCCATGTGCATCACCCTGGATCTCTGCCTGTGTGAGTGTGGGACCCTGCTTACAGCAGTGACTCCTCTGTGAAGCAGCCTCTCCTCTTGGTGGGATAGAGCGAGGTGCTGGAAAGAGCTCTCTGGGTCACAGCCTGCTGCTGCTGCTCTCTCCCCCTGTATTTACATAACTTTTACCCAGCATTCACACACTTATTGCTGGGTAAGAAAGCCATGTGCATGACCCTGGATCTCTGCCTGTGTGCCTGGGACCGTGGGACCCTGCTTACAGCAGTGAACCTGCTGCCAGCATTACAAACATATTAATCAGGCATTTTAACACTTTTTCCAATGAAAATGATTTTTATTCACTATCATGGGGCTATACAAATCATTTTCCGGGTAATTAGGAGCACAATTGTACCTTTTACTATTTAAATGTATTTGTATTATATATTTTTGGGCTATTAAAATGACATTTCTGGGTGACTTTGTCAGTTTATGGAGCTTAGCCCACAATCCCGGAGGTTCCAGGCCGAATTTGGGAGCTCATAGACGGCCTGCCATGCGCCCCCACCCGTGGAAAGCAAAACAAAGTCAAGAAAACGGTCAATTAAATCTTCAAATAATCAAAAATGAAGTTTAAAAAAATTCTCGAAAAAACGTCTAAGTGCCAACGGAGGAGGGGCTGCAAAAAGCGCAAGTCTTTGGCTTTTCCGGCGGAAGCCCCGGAGACATTTGCACTCCCCCGTTGCATTTTACAACGGAGAGGGGATTCGAGACCTCCCTTCCTCCGTCGAAAAAATGCATTCATCTTTTCCAAGCTACCATCCGCACGAAATCGGAAACCCGGTTTTTGAGAGCACTTAGAAAAAAACGGCTTTTTCACATCATGGAGGAATGTGTCCGTTACATGAGTGCTTTGGCTCGGATACAATTGTTGCCTGGAGGACCCCAATCATGGTTCTTACAAAACTTTAAGTTTTTGAACTGGTCTCTGGAGGAATTCAAGGGGAGTTGCCACGGAATAATGAGGCACTATTTTCGGATACATTTTATCCATTTTCACCCCTTTTCTATGGTTCTTCCAAAAGTTAACTTAGCCTTTTTCTGACTCTGGAGGAATGTGAGGGGAGTTTGGGGAGACTCTACCCGCATATGAGGCACTATTTTCGGATACATTTTGCCCGTTTTCATGGTTCTTCTCCCAAGGGTGAACTCAGACTTTTCTGACTCTGGAGCAGGGGTCGGCAACCTTTTTGATATGAAGTGCCATTTAAAAAAAAAATTGTTATCAGCATGCCAACGATCGAGAATTATCAAGGGGGGGGGGGGGTGGGGTTGAGGAGCTTGGCGCTCGTCAACTATCAGCAGGGGGGCGGGGGAGCCTCGCTGCGGGGAAGCAGTATGTGGACCTGTCAGCGCAACTTACATGATGCCGAATTTAACAAACACATTTAAATAATTGGTTTAAAACGGAATAATAATAAGGGACGATCGTCCGTTCCTTGATTCTCAAGAACACACATGTTATGATATTAGGGTCACGCACAGTGAGATGAGATCGCTGTCCCTTTAAGAGAGAGAGAGAGGTGTGGCTTGTGCATACGTGTGTGTGGATGGTAGAGCGACAGTGAGAGAACCTATGGAGAGAACGTGTGCATGTTTCTGGAAGTGAAACGAGGAAGCAGAGAAACAGAGGTACGTGATGTATTTTGTGAAACAGAAGACAGCTAAATAAATGCAACGGCCTCCCAAGAAGAGCTCGCCTCTCTCCAGCCATTGAAGCTAAAGTGGGTATTGAACCTGAAGCTTGTTGCTTCTGCCCTCCTCGACTACGGTTGGGAGCCGACAGGAAAGTTCAACACACAGATGGCCAGTCCGCCCTTTGTAGCATATTATTCGATGAGAGATGAGCAGATCGCACTGGGCTTCAACTAAATACACAGCCACGCAAAACTGCGGCATTTGTACAGCTCCTATGGGAACTGCCATTAGTGAAGTGTTTTCCCTCCGTGGTGAATGAAACGATCAGCACCACGGAGGCACGCGGGCAGAAAGCACCTGGAGTTAAAGAGCGGGGCTGCGTTGCGTGCAGGCTTCCTTCTGCGGGTAACGGGGAGACCGCGCTCTGGCGGCGGCCTCGTTCAGGATCCAAAATACAATTTAAATATTTGTGCACACTTATTCCTAGTGTGCCAGGGGTTGCCGACCCCTGCTCTGGAGCAATGCAAGGAGAGTTGTCAGTGGACTCTACCTGCATTATGATGCACTATTTTCGGATACATTTTGCCCGTATTCATGGTTGTCCCAAAGGTGAACTCAGACTTTTTCATGATTTCTCACTGATCGAATGGCAAACGTGACCCGCCATCGGAGGGCCTTCTCCCCCGGTCCACGTGCCGGTGCTTTGGCTGTCGATTCCTCCGAACTGCGGGTTCGACTCTAATGGCCGGGAGGGTGTGCTGTGTGGGGGTAACCCTGCAGTCTCTTCCCTCCCCGGCCGCCCGATATGAAGCGTGACCGAGACGAACCGTCTGACTCAGGGGTCCCACCTCGGGTCCCCACATCCGCCACGGTGCGCCCGGCAAACACTGTCGTTTCTCTAACCCTCCACTGTTGCATAGCGGCCTTCGTCGGCTGCGGCATTCAGAATTGGCCTTGCTCCGGGCACCGGTTTCCCCCGGGGACCAGTGTTCGGTGGCTTCACATGATATAGGGTCGACCCTATTTCATCCAGGCTACCTGTTTGATCCTGCGTAACAACCATATATGCTTGTCTGCAAAGAGGGAACTGCCTGGGTCCTGCCCTGGTGTCCTCTACGGCTAGTGTCCAAGCCGTCAGCTGTGCTATCAGCAAATTTGACCCGCCACCCGAAGGGCCTCCTCCCGGGTCCACATGCAGGTGCTTGGCGGTCGGAATAATAATATTTTACAGGGCTCAGGGGTCTGCACTTTGAATCTCCTGGAGCGGACAAAGATATGTGTATTTGCCTGAATGATGGAAATAAACAAAACATGGTTTCATGGTTCTCCAAAAAGATAACAGAGTATTTCCTGCCTCTGGAGAGGCAGAGAGATGAGACAGGAGTCTCTGCCCGCCTAACGAGTGCCTAAATGGGACACCTTTCGCACGATGATGCAAATGGAAAACACAATGCTTTGAAAATAAACTGGAGAGATTTGACATGGGGTCCTTTCTAGTTCGCTGAGGGCAACTTTCTTGAGTCTTTTCACATTTCCTTCTTCGTCGCCCCCGGTTCTATACATTCTACTGGAGACACTTCCCGTTACCGAAATGCTCATGCATACAGATAGGAAGTTGATCGGTGTCCGATCTGTAAGAGTTCCTACCGCGCCCTGAGCAAGCACCTGCAGAGGAACCATAGTGTGCGTAATTTAGTTGATAAAGAAAAATTCTGCTGTTGTTGGCCAATGGACAGACAAACATTAGGCTCCATTCCTGCACCATGGCAGGATGTGAGTACAGCGGGACAAGGCTGGACCGCCACTTGGACAGAGACCCATGTTTGAGCTGTCCCGGGGAGGAAATATATGTGGTTGATAGTTGTATTGACGCTCTCTACCTCTGACATAACACGTAAGCAAACCACAAGACGGCCAACGCGTTTGGTGAAGCGCAGCTGTACCTCACCATAGAAGAATTTGTTGGTTTGTTTGATTGTTTATTTAAAAGGACGTGCACATTAATTCACATTGCTGTAAATGAGCCAGGTATAGTCAGCAGGCTCATTTTCAAACTGTTGTCCTTGGCAAGATGTTAAATAACCAACAACAAGACTAGAAAAATAAAAAACATAATTAAATATATTACAACAGACCACAATCATACAACAACAAATAGGAAACATACAGTATGTGGACACAGAAGAGAAGAGGGGGGCGAGGCACGGCCCCGGCACAAGCGTATGCGAATTTGTAAAACGTATGCTAATATTGTTCATGAAATAAATACTGGTGTATATGGTTTTATGCAATCTTTCCTTTCATTCTGTCATTGTACATGGCGTTACTATTATATGATATACTACACAGCAATGGCATACAAAAGACAAGTCCACACACAACCTTTTGCTTTTGAAATCTGCATATACTCACCCATCAAACATGAATAATCATGACACATTTATATAAACTGTCGGAACTTTATTGTCAAAATCAACGGTTCATTGAACCCATACAAAATACAGTACGCAGCTTCGGTGGGTCAGTCTGACATTCAGAATCTATCCTCCATCATCACAGCTTTTCCGCTGCTAGTATGTGAGGTGCTGGCCTGTATAGAAGACACATACAACAAATACTATTTGGATAATTCAACATCGATACAGATCAAATGTTGAGCAGCTTGTTCCCGACGTCGTGACGTTAAAAACAGAGATCCTTTTCACAGCAACTCGTGCACGGTGTGATGTTGTGCACGTTGCTGTTTCCCCAATACATAACACAAGCTGTGTTGACCTGATCCTGGCCTGTTGTCACTGTTCTAACTAGTCATACTTTAAGAATTGTTTTATATTATGTTGTAGTTTTAATATGTTGTTTTGTGAAATCTAAATTAATATTAAACTTCCAAGGTTTTTTGGAATACAACACTTTCCCACATAAACACACAAGTTGCTAAGAGGACCTTTTGGACTATAATGTTATTCTTGAACCTTTCATACACTATTTCATGATACACTTATTCCCCCCCCCCTGTATTGCTTATCTAGGACGCTCCAGGCTTCTGAGGAAAGGGTTGCATCTTTACTCCTTACTCTCCCGCAGCAGAAGGGGAGCGGCTTCAGAGCGATAACTGCTGCTGTAAATATCTTTTTTCATATCCCAGTGTTTTTCCACCAAAAGCAAGCAATGCTTAGCATGCACATTGGGTTTGGATTCACTAAGTAGTGTTACGTACAGCAGTATTCATGTTCTCACAAAGGTTTGAATGCTTACTCCTGTTTCTTGCTGAAAAGCCACCTTGGGCCCCTGAAAGGCGCTCTATAAATCTAAGTTATTATTATATTGCGTTCTACAATGGAGGCTTGCATGATGAAGTACTCTGGGAGTGGTCTTTCACTGTACTCTGGGTAGAGTTCCCATTCATTAACATTGTGTGCAGTTAGTGTCTGGTGTGAAGTGGGTACACCTGTTGAACACCTGAGAGGTCAACATGTCCCAACTCCTCCCACTAAGGCAATGATGAAGAACTCTTAGCTTCTTGGTCGCTCTAAACTTTGAAATGGCAACCTAACATCCCATTCTAACTTTAACGTGCTCCACAGAATCAAACATTCATTCAAACCCAGAGGGACCAGAACAAATGAGGATATCAAAAAGTGACTTTCAGTGAATGTTGATTTCATCATCTTCTCAAACTGTTTGAAGCCGATGCTTACGAACAGTTGAACAATATTTCTTCATCGGAACTTTCTATCGTAGTAACATATACTCAAGCATTATATATCCGGCAATCGCTCTGTCAAAACTGATGTTGAAATACAGCACATATAAACATAATGGGGGAAATAGTTGCTTATTCTGTTGAATTGATTCATTATTTTAGGACATAAGGTTCTTCAAGAGCCAATTGCTTTTGCTTTGTCTTTCTTTAAAGCGACTTATATTTAGAGAACACAAGAGGAGTCTTTTCTCTCATGAAACCGGTGTGGGTGGGTTTCTCTGTTGAGGACAACATTAGACATGCTTTATCAACATTAGCATGATGACATATGAAATCATAGTTTCAAAGACAAAGAATATCTGTTTTGTTAAATGTATCATTTTGATTATGTTGGGAATATCCTATCGCTTATTTCAGCATTTGTTTATTTCCTTCTTTGTGCAGAACTCACAGCTCATGGAGAAAAATGCAGAAGTTGTTTTGTTTGAGAGAATCACTGTTAACACCATGTAGTTGGAAATATTGCTGATGGTTATAAAGATGAAGCAACATCAGATTCCTGTAACACTTCAACATCTGGATATGTTCACTCTGTTCTTAATAAAGAGACCTGACTTTACACTGAGGGCCAGTTGTTGTTATTTATTGTATTCTGGAAGTGGTGTCTCATCCACTATATTCTGACTAACGGGGTCAAATCCATAGGTTTCTTGTTAGTGACTTTATATCAATTGCATTCTGGTAAATTGTATATATTCATTGTAATCTGGTGAATGGTGTCTTACTTATTGTGTTCTGAGCATTACTGGTTAAACTGGTGAAAGTGACCTAATGCATCTTGGTCCAGATGACCTGAATCATTCTCAGCTTTACTTTCAAACTGTTTATGTTAGAATAATATCCAAAAGGCTCGTTGTAACCCTGACCCTAGTTGGTCAAACATATGGTCCACAACAAGGCGGCCATCTTGAATTTGGTCAGATGTTCTACTTGGTGCTTTGTGCTGATGATCCATTACAGAGCACATTTCCACATTATATGCTGCAGGTTCTTCTGGTAATAACTGATCTTGAAGATGATTTAAAGGTCTCAGAAATGTATTGATTTGATCTCGTTCAAATGAAGCTGGCGATGCCATGTTAAGTATCAGCAATTCCTCTCTAACAGGAAGTGTCTCTGCTTCGATCTCTCAGGCAAAGAGCACTTTCTTTCAAGATAAGATCCAATCTTCCTATTCCAATCCCAAAAAACTATTTTCCATCATTTCTTCCCTCCTGGACCCTCCCAAAGCCCCTTCCCCCTCCTCACTTCTGTCAAGCGACTTTGTTAACCACTTTGAAAAAAGGTTGATGATATTCGCTCTTCTTTTTCTGACTCACCTTTACTCACCGCTGAGTCACCAGACCCTCCTTTCACCCACACACTGACCTCCTTTTCCCCTCTCTCTCCAAGTGAGGTTCTTACCCTCATTACCTCTGCCCGCCCTACCACCTGTCCTCTGGACCCTATCCCTTCAAATATTATGACATCATACGATCATGTGGAGGAGCTCTAGCATAAAGTGCATGACCTTTGGGGCGGTGAATGAGCGACATTCTGAAATATAATTGTCACATAATGAGGTCAGAGTAATCAAGGAAGTACAACTCAGAAACCTACTTTCCATATTTCACATCGATACAGATCAAATGTTGAGCAGCTTGTTTCCTGACGTCGTGACGTTAAAAACAGAGATCCTTTTCACAGCAACTCGTGCACGTGTGATGTTGTGCACGTTACGTTTCCCAATACATAACACAAGCTTGTGTGACCTGATCCTGGCCGTTGTTCACTGTTCTAACTAGTCATATGTTTAAAGTGTTTTAATTATGTTTATAGTTTTAATTATGTGTTTGTGAAATCTAAATTAATATTAAACTCCCCAGGTTTTTGGAATACAACACTTTCCCATAAACACACAAGTTGCTAAGAGGACCTTTTGGACTATAATGTTATTCTTGAACCTTTCATACACTGATCTACGCATGTGACAGTGAATCATAAGTTCTGGGGTATTTCATAATACACTTATTTCCGTATCAATAAGACCCCCCCCCCCCCCCCCCCCCCTGTATTGCTTATCTAGACGCTCCAGGCTTCTGAGGAAAAGGGTTGCATCTTTACTCCTTAATCTCCGCAGCAGAAGGGAGCGGCTTCAGAGCGATAACTGCTGCTGTAAATATCTTTTTTTCATATCCCCAGTGTTTTTCCACCAAAGCAAGCGATGCTTAGCATGCACATTGGGTTTGGATTCACACAGTAGTGATACATACAGCAGTATTCATGTTCTCATAAGGGTTTCAGAGGAGCCTTTGAGTATGAACTTAATTGTCTCTAACCCTAAGAAGCACATGACATGTTTGACCCACTGAGAAAAGGATGGAGGGGTTTGTTGCTTGTGTAAAATAAGCTCTATGTTCCACTCTCAGTTGTATCAGGCTATGTTCAGCAGAATAATCACATGTTTAAGTATCGAAATAAGTGATTCTTAGGCAGGCTGTACAGTTCAGATAATTGAGAGAAAGACGCAAATGTGTCCTCTCTGTGAAGATTATAAATTGATGAAATCCTTTATCAAACCAAACAGTGGAAGCTTGTTCTGTACCGGGTGGGGTGAACATGGGATTTGACTTCATGAACAAGTGCCTTGTGGTCCAAAGGGCCTCCTGACCTCAGCCCATAGTCTCGTTGAATGACTTACACCTGAGTCCAAATGATGATTGAGGAGGGGTAAGTCTGCACGAACCACTGAGCCCAGGTGGTGCTGATATAAAGAACACTCATTTCACCCAGTCTGCCTTTCTGACATTGGTTGTTTCAAACCAGTGCACCAACTTCTGAATGCTGCATGGCTAATCGTAGAAAAGGTCCTTCATATTCATCGTAATGTCATTTAGTCCGTACTTTGCTTTCTGAAGATTGCGTATACTAATTGTAATCTTTGATGCGGTAACATACTTATTGTATTCTGGTTAATATGATCATTCGTTGGATAATATCTGTGATTGCTCTATGAAACGCTTTGCACAGGTTCACTGATGCGTAACATGAAGATAACGTGTCGTGCTGTTTTGGATTCACAGCTCTTTGCTGTCAACATTTAGTGAGTTGCTAAATCGAGCCTTAGCATGGAAGAACTTCAAATGTTGAGATCTGGGCTTCCACCCTAATTATTGACTCAATGAAAGTACAAGCTTATCAAACCTGTGTTAATGTCACAGTCTGCTTTCTCACTCACCTATTTTCTGCATTAAATCAAATCAAATCAAATCAGGTTTTTATTTATAAAGCACATTTAAAAGCGATTTTTGGTCGAGCCAAAGTGCTGTACATGCATTAAAAACACTTATAATCACAATAAAAGACAATCATTTACAAACAGATATAAAACAAACACAGGGAATAGTCAGGAGTCGTGCTCCGCTCTGACTAGAAAGCCTGAGAGAAGAAGTGCGTTTTGAGAAACGATTTAAAAACCCCTAGGGTCTGGGCCGACCTGACGTGGAGGGGCAGAGTGTTCCAGAGCCTGGGGCCAGCTGCTGCGAAGGCTCGGTGCCCTCGGGTTTTGAGCCTGGTCTTGGGCACTACCAGCAGCAGCTGGTCAGCAGACCTTAAAGCTCTGGCTGGGGTGTAGGCCTGGAGGAGTTCAGCTATATAGGCCGGAGCCAGCCCATTTAGTGCTTTAAAAACAAATAAAAGGATTTTAAAATCAATTCTGTAACTGAACTGGAAGCCAGTGCAGTGAGGCCAGAATTGGGGTGATGTGGTCACGCTTTTTATGGCCAGTCAGCAAACGTGCAGCTGCGTTCTGGACTAGCTGCAGGCGTTTAATTGATGCCTGGTCCATACCCATATACAGGGCGTTGCAGTAGTCCAGTCTCGAGGTCACAAAGGCGTTAATAAACCCTTTCCAGGTCTTTAAAAGATAAATACGACTTGGTTTTGGCCAAAAGTCTTATTTTAAAAAAGCAGGATTTGACTACGCTGCTGACCTGCTTGTCGAATTTAAAAGTACTGGAGAAGGTCACCCCAAGGTTCGTGACTGAGGGGAGGATGTTCTGTTGGAGGGGAGCCCAGAATATCAACCTGGAGGCTGGAGGTTGGGGTCCAAAAAAGATGGCCTCAGTCTTGCTTTCGTTGAGGTTTAGAAAGTTTTTGCTCAGCCAGGATTTTATCTCAGTTAAGCAGTCCATCAACTGTTGTAATGAGTGTGTGACACTTGCTTCGAGAGGGAGATATATCTGTACATCGTCGGCGTAGCAGTGGAAGGGAATATTATGTTTAGTGAGAATTGAGCCTAGGGGCAGTAAGTACAGTAAGAAAAGGATGGGGCCCAGAATCGAGCCTTGGGGAACCCCACAGGTAAGAGGGGTCTTTTGCAGAGGAGAAGGCACCTAGCTGCACAGCGAAGCTACGGTCTGTCAGGTAGGACCTGAACCATGCAAGGGCAGAGCCTGTGATGCCAGCGGACTGTTCAAGCCGTGACAACAGGATGCTATGGTCCACAGTGTCAAAAGCAGCTGTCAGGTCTAACAGCACCAAGACAGCTGGGCTACCTGAGTCGGCGGCTAGGAGCAGATCATTAAAAACTCTTAAAAGGGCTGTTTCAGTGCTGTGCATGGGTTTGAAGCCAGACTGAAACTTTTCGTGGATTCCATGCGTGGTTAAAAAGACTGCAGCTGGGCGTAGACCACTCTCTCCAGGGCTTTTGATAAAAAAGGTAGCTGGGAAATGGGCCTAAAATTTTCGAGAAAGGAGGGGTCGAGATGTTTCTTTTTAAGTAATGGCTTAACCACGGCATGTTTGAAGGCAGCAGGGACACATCCTGAGCTAAGGGAGGTGTTTACAATTAATAAAATACTTGCTCCAACTGAATCTAAAACGTCTCTGAGAAGGCGAGAGGGAATGCTATCTGAGGTGCAGTTTGTCGGCCGCAGGTGCTTGACCACATCCGAGAGAGAAGAGAAGGATACAGGCTCAAAGTGGTCGAGGACAGCAGGGCACAGAAAGGGAGCAGGATCTGGGGTAGCACTAGTGTGAGCTAGCCTAAGAGCAGATACCTTTTCAATAAAAAATTTAAGAAACTTATCACAGAGAGTAGTCGATGGCACAATAGAAGAAACATCACAGGGATTAATGATCGAGTTGAGGACATTAAAAAGAACCTGAGGTTGTGGCTGTTTTTGGAGATTAACAGAGAGATGTGCTCTGTTTTGGCTGCTTTGACTGCCGTCTGGTAGTCAGACAGGGAAGCACGAAGGATTTCTAGGGAGACATGGAGTTTATCCTTTTTCCATTTTCTCTCTGCACGCCTGCAAGCGCGTCTGAGAGCACGAGTACAGTCATTGAGCCACGGCTCTGAGAGCACTTTTGTGCGTCTAAGCGTAAAAGGAGCAACAGAATCCAGTGTTAGTGTGCATGTAGAGTCAAACATGGAGATAAGCTCATCAGCATTAAAAGCACAGTTCACATCTAATTTACAGATAGGAGAAGCATTAAAAACAACAGAGAACTGTGAGGCAGTCAAGGGGTTAATCGAACGCACACGACGCGCAGGGGCACGTGATTCGACTCCTGCGGAAGGGATGGAGGTTGTAAACAGAACCGGTAAATGGTCTGAGATACGCGTTGCTGCACATATTTCAACTACAGATACAGACAGTCCAAACGATAATACTAAGTCCAAAGTGTGTCCTTTTTCGTGTGTTGGGCCAGCCACGGACTGAACGAGACCAAAAGAGTCAAGGAGATTTAAAAAGTCTCTAACCAGAGGTTTGGACTCACAACACACATGGACATTGAAGTCTCCGGAGATCAAAACACGATCATAATTCACCATGATCCCGGACAGAAAGTCAGAAAAGTCATTTATGAAATCCTTATTGCACTTTGGCGGACGATACACAACTGCGCAGAGTATAGGCGAGGCCGGGGTCAGTTCAAAGAGCTGCAACTCAAAGCTAGCATAGGTAGTTACAGGGTGAAGCAATCGGCATTGGAGGCTAGCTCTAAACACTGAAGCTATGCCCCCGCCATGGCCGGTGGCACGGGGGGAGCTGAAGAATGTACAGTCAGGAGGAAGAAGATCAAAGAATGATGTGTACTCGCCAGCGTGGACCCAGGTCTCCGTCAGGAACATAAAATCCAGCTCACGGGAGGTGAAGAAGTCATTTAGCAGGAACGTTTTGTTTGCTATCGACCTAGCATTTAGCAAAGCCATACAAAGTTTTTGCTCCGGGCTTGCCGACGGTGGAGTGCGTCTCAGCTGACGAAGATGTGCGTGTTGAACGCCGCGCGGGCCGGGAGCAGTCAGGCGGGCAGGAGGGGCTGCCAGCGGGTCAAGCAGAGTCCGTAGCTCCGGAAAAACAGGGCGAATCCACCGATTCCGCACATGACGTGCAGCGGGAGGGCCATGACATCTGAGACGTGGATAAGTCCCAGAAGAAGCCGTCAGGTATGCCTTCAGATGGACCAGTGCACCACCACGCTTTCCCCGTCGTCTGAAGCGCTTTCGGCGAGGCGGGATGCGGGGCAACCGGCGCAGGTAGGTGGGTATATCCAACAGAAGAGGGGGGGGGGGACGATTTATGGTTGCCAGATGTAAGTTTGGGCAGCAGTATCAACTCCAGTGAGGGTCTGAGGGTGGAGGAGGTCTTGGCGATCATAGACGAGCAGAGCAGAGACATTCTGACAAACATAAAACAGAAACAGGAAAGCTAAAGGTAGACAGCTGAGCGAGCGGCGGGCCGACACAGGCGCCATCTTGAATCACGTCACCATTAACATTCCTTAGTCACCTGGTAGTCACACCCTGTCTCTCTCTCACTCTGTCACACCCATCAGCTCCAGTAGTATTTAGGCCCACTTCACTTTCACCTCAGTGCCAGATCGTACTTTGCAGCATGCCAGTCTTTCCCGCATTACCCTTCAGATTGCTCTCCCGGTTTCGACCCTGCCTGTCCCCGTCCAGCCTGCCTCGCCTGCTCCCTGACCCGTTCTGTACCTGCGACTCCCGTCCTGCTGTCTCCTGGAACCCTCGCCTGTCCCCGACCAGCCCTTTGCCTACTATCTGCCGTGTTGTCTCCTACCAGCCTATTGCCTCTAATAAAGCTGGTTACCGACTATCTCTGGTTTCCCGTGTTCTGCATTTTGGTCCTCAGCTCGTTTGTGACAGTTAAAGTTAATGAACACGTCTGACTCTGCTGCGCTTCCTGTCAGCAGTTACTCATAACTTTGGAAGGACTTCTGTACCACATTAATTAATGTTACTGATGTTCTTATTCTTTACTAGGATCCCCATTAGCACTAGCATGAGCATTAGCTATTCTTCCTGGGGTCCTCACACACACAAAACATACAACATACAATGTTAGGCTTCCTCTTTGCCTTATACCCACAGCTATTGGACTGGCCTCTGGCTGATCACCCAGAGAGCAGAACAAAACAATTGTTGCATTTTGATATTTGCTTTTTGATAAAAATGCAAAACCTGATGACAAATGTAATTCCTTATAGCCGCCATACTTTGTGTAGAATTTCTTAGTCCTTTGTTGGAAAATGAGTACTAAAAGTATACATTTTAATTTGTAATGTAATGGCACAGAATGTCCTAACTCTAACCATACCTGCATTTCCACAAGAGGAAACACATTTCTTCTTCTTTTTGTTATTATCATAATAATGGTAAAAAATTGTAAATGATTGTGTCCGTCCAAAAAATATGTTGTACTTATATGAAAACTAACCTTGGATGATGGTTAGTTTTCATATCTGTGTGTGTGTGTGTGTCTGTGTGTGTGTGCTGTGTGTGTGTGTGTGTGGGTCTGTGTGTGTGAGTGTCTGTGTGTGTGGTGTGTCTGTGTGTGTGTGTGTGGTGTGTGTATGTGTGGTGTGTGTGTGTGTGTGTGTCTTCTGTGTGTGTGTGTCTGTGTGTGTCTGTGTGTGTGTGTGTCTGTGGTGTGTGTGTGTGTGTGTGTGGTGTCTGTGTGTGTGTGTGTGTGTGTGTGTGTCTGTGTGTGTGTCTGTGTGTGTGTGTGTGTCTGTGTGTGGTGAGTGTGTGTGTGTGTGGTGTGTCTGTGTGTGTGTCTGTGTGTGTGTGTGTGTGTGTCTGTCTGTGGGTGTGGGTGTGGGTGTGTGTGTGGTGTGTGTGTGTGTGTCTGTGTGGTGGTGTGGTGTGGGTGTGTGTGTGTGTGGTGTGTGTGTCTGTGTGGTGTTCTGTGTGTGTCTGTGTGTGTGTGTGGTGTGTGGTGCTGTGTGTCTGTGTGTGTGTGTGTCTGTGTGTGTCTGTGTGTGTCCTGTGTGTGTGGGTGTGTCTGTGGTGTGTGGTGTGTGTCTGTGTGTGTGTGTGTGTGTGTCTGTGTGTGTGTGTGGTCTGTGTGTGTGTCCTGTGTGTGTGTGTGTGTCTGTGTGTGTGAGTGTCTGTGTGTGTGTGTGTCTGTGGTGTGTGTTGTGTGTGTGTCTGTGTGTGTGTGTGTGTGTGTCTGTGTGTGTGTGTGTGTGTCTGTGTGTGTGAGTGTGTGTGTGTGTGTGTCTGTGTGTGTGTCTGTGTGTAGTGTGTTGTGTGTGTCTGTCTGTGTGTGTGTGGTCTGTGTGTGTCTGTGTGTCTGTGGTGTGTGTGTGTGTCTGTGTGTGTGGTGTGTGTGTCTCTGTGTGTGTCTGTGGTGTGTGTGTCGGTGTGGTGTGAGTGTGTGTGTGTGATGTGTGTGTGTGTCTGTGTGTGGTCTGTGTGTGTGTGTGTGTGTCTGTCTGTGTGTGTGGTCTCTGGTGTGTGGTGGTGTGTGTGTGTGGTGTGGTGTGTTGTGTGTGTGTGTGTGTGTGTGTGTGGGTGTGTGTGTGTGTGTGTGTGTGTTGTTGTGGGGTGTGTGTGTGTGTGTGTGTTTGTGTGTGGGTGTGTTTGTGTGTTGTGTCATGTGTGTGTGTCGTTTGTGTGTCTGTCTGTGTGTGTGTGTCTCTGTGTGGTTGGGTGTGTGTGTGTGTCTGTGTGTGTGTGGTGTGTGTGTGTGTGTGTGGTCTTTGTGTGTGTGTGTGTGTGTTGGTGTGTGTGGTGTTTCTGTGTGTGTGTGTGGTGTTTTGTGATGTGTTGTGTGTGTGTGTGTGGTGTGTGTGTGTGGGGATGTGTGGTTTGGCTGTGTGTGTGTGGTGTGTTGCATGAATTCAGCATCATGTTTCCTTGGAAATAAGACTCCTCCCAGATAAACGATTGCACAATGACGCACAGCATCTCTGTGCTCTATATATATGCAGCTGACCTGTGGTCAGTACAACAGACTTCAGCACACCCGTTGACTTCTTACTGCCGATCATTCGCTGTCAGCACGCACGTAAGTGTTCAACAAGGTCTTACTTTCTTGCTGTAATACCTTTTTTGTATTTCACAAACATTGTAATCAATACTTGTCAGAACTCTGTGCAGTATACATTTGATTTGAACTTGGTTTAGATGTCATGTTGTTTTCAAAATGTAACTCCTGATTGTTGAATGTGTCAGGATGATATTCGAGCTCAGCTGAAAAGTCAGATGTATTCAGTTAACTACAATTGTGATTACTCTTGACGTGTCTTTCTTTAATGCAGGAACCCACAATGAGCCACTACATCTCAGAGCTTGATGTGTCCCTGAATCCAGATGAGGAGAAAAACCTTAAAATGCGAGGCTTCGATGTAATCGATGGCAATCTGAACGAAGGAGTAGGAGGATGTGCCAGCTATCTTTGGTTGAAACGTGGACCATTGGCGATCACCAAGGTTCAAGTTTCCTTCAACGATGAGATGGCTCATGGTTTGATCAAAGCAGGGTACAAAAAGGTACACAAAAATCTCAATGCTGGAGCAGGAGGTTGCCCCCTCTTCCTTTGGTACTCCCAAGGGTCCGGAGAGTTTGATACTCCCATAGTGGAAATTAGTGTCACTACAGATGCAGCCAATGAAGCTAAAAAGTTTGGTTTTGGTTGGGAGAGATTGGCCTGTGATCTGAACCGCGGAGCTTGTGGGAACTGGATCCACTTGTGGCTGAAGAGAGAGCAACAAACCTACATCTGTGACGTCGCTGCCACTGATTCCTTTGTGTCAGACGTCGACCACTTTAAGAATGGCTACATTCGTGTGGATGAAGATACTAACAGACGTGAAAGACGACCCTTTGTCTTCATCTGGTACCGTCAGACCACCGACCCCAAGAAGGCAGTCAAAGAAATACAAGTCTCCATCACTGCTGATCAGTATCGTGAATATCAGCAGCAAAATTACGACCCAGTGGTTGTTGACCTGAACCAAGGGACCGGAGGAAACCAAGTGTTCCTGTGGTACAAGAAAGAAGGATCCAGCCCAATAAAGGCCATCGTCCTGCTTCTCAACAAAGATGCGTTTGAAGAATATCCGAAAGCTGGTTTCAAACTTATCAAGCGCAATCTCAACGAGGGCAACCAGAAGGGCTATCTTGAGTACCTGTGTGTCTATCAGTAAAGTCAGAGAGTTCTCAACACTCACTGAAGTGGAACGCATCTTACCATTTTGTTAAATCATTCGGTGATGGCCACTTTTTCCCTTTTTAAATCAGTGCTAGTAGTAATAATAGAAAGTGTGAATATGTCATGCGTTCTTATGTTAATCTCCCTGTCAATGAAATCAAACTATTCCAAATGTCTGTTTTTCAAATATAATCTAAACGAATGACTAAATGTTTCACTTATTCTGCACATGTCTGCTCTCAATAAAGAAACCTTTGCATGTGAAATGTGTTTGTTTTCTTAATCTTATTCCCATCAATGTTATCATTCCAACAAATCAGGGCCGATGTTAAACAATTGACCTAAAGTGTCATTTTTAGCTTCATAGAGACTAAGAGCAACCACAGGACGTATAAAGAGGATACGGTACAAGTCCAGAAGTCATCGTTAAAAAAGCAACAACTCAAGTGAAGTCTGAAGGCACGGCATGCTTACCTTGGTTTTGGAGATGTATGAGCCAACACTGAAATATGTAAACCAACACAACTCACAACATAACTTGGTGCAGTTATAATCATGAGTAGTTTCAAATTGAATTGAATAAAAGGCAACATGTGTTCAATAATTCACTCTTCAATTCCTGTATGGGATCATTGTCGCCTTATTGTTACCTACATCTCTGTCATCTGCAAAATACTTGTTATGTGTTGTTGTGTTTTCCAGAACCTTAGCATAAGCATGTAGATGTAGAGCAGATTGCAGATGGACAAGATAATCCTTGTTCTGTGGACAGGATTCAAACCGGGTTTAGAGCTGTTTCAGAAAGTCCTCCCAAGTTGTTCTAGCACTGATATCTCATAAGATGAAGACTGTGAGTCTCAGTGCTGTGGTTTGTTGAAACCTAAACTAGAAACACCCTTTCAACGACTTGACACCCAATGTCCCAAAACTAACGTGCTGCCATTCAGCAGATATAACGTTTAATGTTCTTCCATTTAGTTCAGCGTGTTAGCATGCTAACGTTTACTAATAAGCAGTGGTGTAAGAAGTACTCTACTATTTGACTGAAGTAAAAGTAGAAATACAACAGTGTAGAAATAATCTGTGACAAGTAAAAGTCCTGCATTTCAAATCTTAGTAAGTAGAAGTACAACATTGTGTGTAATGGCCCATTTTATATTTAATCTCTGGATTATTTTATTTATTATGAATGTGTTCGTCACAGCTGGTAAAGGTGGAGCTACTTTGAATGACTGTGTATTCTGATGCTATCGTAACAAGACTCAAAAGATTCAAGATTCAAAGGTGTTCTCATCAGAGGAAATAATAACGGTTTTTTATCCTGTAAAGTTGCAAAAGTCATCTATTGGTTTTTTCGGTTTGTTCTTGGCTTTATTATCTCAGAGGATATTGAACCTTTCTGACATTAAAGTTGTGGTTTTGCTCGTAAATGTACCAATTCAATCTCAGAGAAAGTCATTAATGTTCCGTACATAATGGGATTATATCTGACTTGCATGCTGATCAGTAAATGGGATTTAAAACCTTTCACTGCTCCCAAATACAAACAAGATCATTTGACTTGTTCCTAATTATCCATTGAGCATTGATCGACTGTCACCGTGTGAGCAGCTGATTCGTTTGTGAGTGTTGTTGTTGTGCTGAAAACAGAGGCCTGTACTACGAAGCTGGTTCAACCTAACCTGGATATGTTTGAGTTAGCCGGTTGGCCTAATCCAAAACATACGCGCTCTCGCTAAGCGGTCCTACGACGCGGGTTATCAAGTGGATCGCTCAAGCCAGCCGTGTCCTATCTAGTTAGGTGCACGTTCACATGAAAGGGGTGGTATCTGGAGCATTCGACCAATCACAAACATGGAGAAGCGCACTGACAGCGCAGCGTCATACTTCCTGAATGAAAAGTCAACTTTAATATTAGACATATGAAGAAGTTAAACTTTAAACATCCATGACTTAAACACTTGATCCAGGATCAAAGCCACAGAGCTGCACCTGCAAGGTGAATACAGCTGGTACCAGAACAAGTGTTTGAATGCGTACATTAACAGGTTCATGATATCACTGCCCGTCTAAGACACCATCTGACTTTCATTACATTTGACTCCAGTGTTTCCTCAACTTAATGTGTTGCTTCAAATAATACTTCTGCAAACAGTATGTGACACTGTGAGTGTTGCACGTCCAGATACGGCTCAGCTGACTCAGATAAGGAGCTATATGATACATTATGAAGTGATATGCCGCGGACTGTACTTAATGTTACTCTGATCCGGTTACTGATGTTGTGGCAGATATTTCAGTAAGCTTTCTTAACACTAATGTTATAATAATCAGATTGCTCTGAAGATGGAGGTGATATTCTATTCATGTTCACGTTCACACAGTCGGTGATTTTTGCCGGCCGTCTTTCCTGCAACGGCAGCTTTTCTGTATTTCCTTCTTCCTGTAATATGACTTGATCACTTTAAACTCCGCACACTGAGCTCTGATTGGTCAGCAGGCGGTGCATTCACTGAGTTGAGCTCTTAGCCTGCAACCTAACCTGGTCCCGACCAGGTTCGTCGCACAGCATAAGTTACCATGACTTCCACAAACTTATACAGAAGATCGATGTGTTGGAAATGAAAATGCAACGGTTGGAAGTTAACGTGGAAGTGAATGGACTATGTCGTGGGAATGACACCACTTTACCAGTGTTGCAAAAATAATGGAGAAGGGTATGCTAACTCACAGCTAGTTAGCAGCTACAAGGATTCCAAGGAACAGGAGGGCTGTGTACCGGGTAATAAATCTACAAGTGGTAGTCCTCCCTGGAACTCTCTGGGTGCAAAGCCGAAGAGTAAATCATTTCCATGGGATTTGGGAGGACGGATAACAGGCAGAGCTCAGCGCTCTGAAATCTGTGATGCGACCGGCTGGCCTGCATAGTTATCACCCAGGAAGAGCGCCTCTTCAACCCCTGTCCCAACCAGGAAAACGCAGTGGAGAGCTGCTAAAGGGAGAATTACAAACAATCCTCCTAAACCACCAAGTGTGCCAATCCAGAACAGATATGCTCCACTGACACAGAACCGGAGATCTCTTTCTGATGACCTGGATAACCTGTCCTCTTCACACAGCAGAGTAAGGACCAATAGCTACTCCAAAAGTAAAAGGCTAGAGGGAAAGCTAACGACTGGGCCTGAAACTCTGATTGTGGGTGACTCTGCTGTAAGAGATGTAAAAGATCTGTGTAATAAGAACAACACCAAAGTACTCTGTTTTCCCAAGGATGTGGTCTCTGACTTGGCTGAGAAGATCCTGCATATTCGGGCTAAACATTCAACTGTGAAGAATGTGGTACTACACATTGGAACAAATGATGTTGTGAAACAAGAGTCAGAAGTGCTGAAAGAAGACTTGAAATGTTTGTTGGAAACTGTCAGCTCTCTAAATGCAGAGGTGTTCATCAGTGGCCCTCTACCGCCAGTCAGAAGAGGAGTGGAGAGATTCAGCAGATTGTTTGCACTGAACACCTGGCTTTCCAATGCCTGTACTGACCATTCTGTCCATTTTATTGACAATTTTAACTTTTTCTGGGATCGCAGACATCTTTTCAAGGCAAATGGAGTTTGCCTGAACAAGTCAGGAGTGAAATGGTTTATCTCTAACATATTGAACTGCCTGCGTCATCAATCTGTTCCCTCTGCCAAGGACAAACGGCAAGAGGAATCAAAACAGGAGAAAGACACAACACATCGCTCAGAAGACCCTGAAGAATTATCACTGCACCCGCCTGAGGAATGTCCTGATTATGGGAGACACATGGAGGAGTCTCCACTGCCCGTCACCCCCCCCCCCCCCCCCTCTGACAACGCCTTTGAGGATACTCCGTTCACCCTTTCACCCTCGCCCACCCTCCTGGAGATCGTTGAACACATGAAGGCGATACAGAGGGTTGGCACCGATTCCTTCCTGGAGTTCAATAACCAAACTAAGGTGATACGCAGGGCTGGTAGCATGTCCTTTACCCCCGCTCCTCAACGACGCCCACCAAAATCACCGCGGAGATGCGCACCATCTCCCCCCTCTTCATCACCGAGCCTACGTCAACCACCTCCCCCCCCTGGCAGCATGTCTTCTACCCCCGCACCATCTCCCCCGTCTCCATCACCGTGCCTACGTCAACCACCTCCCCTCCCTTCAAGAAAGCATCTGCAGTCTCCGAAGCCTGATAAGGATGTGTGTGTACAAAATGCAACACACTCTTACTGATTTGTGCTGGGTCCAGGCTCGAGGGCGTATGGCCCTCTCAACTCTTTCCAGGAAATGCCAGGGCCCTGCCTGCCTATAGCTTTGCCGATATCTGTGTTGATAGGTAATAGATTAAGAGCGGTGAATCATCTTAGATACAGGAAGCGCTCAAACGTTTGTGTGAGTTTATCTAATTTAGCAGTGATTCCATGTCAGCCACAGCTTGTTACAAAGAACATGACTGATAGTGTGTTTAACGAACTTAAACTAGCTTTATTAAATGTCAGGTCTTTGGCAGGAAAAACATTTTTAATCAATGATTTTATCACTGAGCACAATCTCGATTTTATGTTTTTAACAGAAACTTGGATTGAACAAAATAACAGTGCAGCTGTTCTTATCGAATCAACCCCTCCCAACTTTAGTTTTATGAGTCAGGAAAGAATGCATAAGAAAGGGGGTGGAGTTGCTATTCTGTTCAATGATTCCCTTCAATGCAGGAAGACATCTTATAGGAACTTTGCTTCTTTTGAATATGTGGCCCTTCAGCTGAAATGCTCCTCTCGAGCTCTGTTCCTAAATATCTATAGACCACCCAAATACTGTGTGCAAGCTTTTATGATGACTTTACTGAACTGCTGTCTATAGTGTGTATTGACTTTGACCGTTTAGTCATTGTTGGTGATTTTAACATCCATGTTGACAACCCCCAGGACAGAGGGGCAAAATAACTGTTTTGTGTTCTTGATAGCTATGGACTGACTCAGCATGTGACGGAGCCCACGCACAATAAGGGGCACACTCTGGACTTAATTATCTCAAAGGGTCTGAATATCTCTAAGGTTGTGATGACTGATGTTGCACTCTCTGATCATTCCTGTGTTTTCTTTGAGAGCTCTATTTCTGTTCACAAAAATGTTCAAAAAGAGGTAACCACAAAGCGATATTTAACTGAAAATACTAGGGAAATGTTTACTCAGAATTTTTCTTCCACACTTGCCCCTGCTAACATCTCAGTAAATGAGCTAGTAGATCATTTTAATTCAAAAAGGCCATGACCGTGAGAGCAGAAAAAAGAGAGTGTCGAAAAGCTGAACGTAGGTGGCGAAAAACAAATCTCCAGGTTCACTTTGAAATCTATAAAGAGAGACTTGGCCTTTATAATTTGGAATTGAAAAACGCACGACAATCGTTCTTCTCTGACATCATTATCAAAAACAAAAACAATGCACGTGCCTTGTTTGCTACCGTCGACAGACTAACTAACCCCCCAGTGTCAGTAGCCTCTGAATTTCTATCCACCAGGGCGTGCAATGATTTTGCCTTCTTCACTGACAACATTCAGAAAATCAGACAAGCAGTCAGTGCCTCTGCATCAGGAACAGCAAATGTGTTGTCTCTGTGTCCACTTAACATCAATTCAAACACCATGACACAATTCCATCAGATTAATGATAAAAACCTAGAGGACATTATTCAACTTCTGAAATCCTCCTCCTGCTGCCTTGATATTATTCCAACAGGTATTTTCAAAGATGTTTTTCGTTGCATGGCCTCAGATCTACTTCATATAGTAAACAAATCTCTTCACTGAGGTATTTTTCCACAGGCCCTGAAAACTGCAGTAATTAAACCGCTCTTAAAAAAGAATAATCTAGATGCTTCAGTAATGAACAATTATAGGCCCATATCAAACCTGCCATTTCTAGGTAAAATCATTGAAAAAGTTGTTTTTCAACTGTTGAGTAATTTCTTGCATTTAAATAGTTGTTTCGATGTGTTCCAGTCAGGCTTTCGTCCAAACCACAGCACTGAGACTGCTCTTGTAAAGGTCTTTAATGACATCCACTTAAACAGAGACAGTGGCAGAACTTCAGTGTTAGTATTATTAGATCTCAGTGCTGCGTTTGACACTGTTGACCACAGCATATTACTCGACCGACTAGAAAACTGGGTGGGACTTTCGAAAACAGTTCTAAATTGGTTTGAATCCTACTTAAAGGACAGAAACCACTTTGTTTCTATAGGTAAATACACATCTGAGTTGACAAATATGACATGTGGGGTACCTCAAGGCTCCATCTTGGGGCCTCTTCTCTTTAACATCTACATGCTACCACTGGCTCAGATAATGAAAAACAACAAAATAAGTTACCATAGCTATGCAGATGACACACAAATGTACGTAACAATTTCATCAGGAGACTATGCTCCAATTCAAACACTGAGTAAGTGCATTGAACAAATCAATGACTGGATGTATCAGAACTTTCTCCAATTAAACAAAGATAAAACTGAGGTAATGGCTTTTGGAGCCAAGGCAGAACGTATAAAAGTTAGCGCTGAGCTTCAGCCTGCAATGTTCAAAACAACAGATAAAGCCAGAAATCTAGGTGTAGTCATAAACTCTGACCTGAGTTTCAACAGTCACATTAAAACAGTTACTAAATCAGCCGACTATCACCTAAAGAACATATCTAGGATTAAAAGACTAATGTCACAGCAGGATTTGGAAAAACGTGTCCATGCTTTTATCGTAAGTAGACTGGACTACTGCAATGGTGTCTTCACAGGTCTCACTAAAAAATCTATTAGGAAGCTGCAGCTGATTCAGAACGCCGCTGCTCGAGTCCTCACTAACACTAAGAAAGTGGATCACATCACTCCTGTTCTGAAGTCTTTACGCTGGCTTCCTGTGTGTCAAAGAATAGATTTCAAAATACTGCTGCTGGTTTATAAAGCTTTGAATGGTTTAGGCCCAAAATACATTTCTGATCTCCTGCTAAATGATGAACCATCCAGATCTCTCAGGTCTTCAGGGACTGGTCAGCTTTCTGTCCCCAGAGTCAGAACTAAACATGGAGAAGCAGCGTTCAGTTATTATGCTCCATCTGGAACAAACTCCCAGAAACCTGCAGGTCCGCTGCAACTCTGACTACTTTCAAATCCAGGCTGAAGACGTTTCTTTTTGTCGCTGCTTTTAATTGAACTATTCACATCTTAGACTGCACTGTAACTTTTATCCATGTATTTTTTCTTTTTTTTTCTTTTAATGTTTATTTTATTAGCTTTCCTTTTTAATGACTGATTTTAAATGCCATTTTCTTAATGTCTTTCGTTTTTTGTAAAGCACTTTGAATTGCCTTGTGTTGAAAGGTGCTATATAAACAAACTTGCCTTGCCTTCATCTTTATAACCATCAGCAATATTTCCAACTACATGGTGTTAACAGTGATTCTCTCAAACAAAACAACTTCTGCATTTTTATCCATGAGCTGTGAGTTCTGCACAAAGAAGGAAATAAACAAATGCTGAAATAAGCGATAGGATATCAAATCAAATCAAATCAAATTTTATTTATAAAGCACATTTAAAAACGATGTTTGGTCGAGCCAAAGTGCTGTACATGTAATAAAAACATTTTACTGCAGTGCAATTGTAAAAAAGACAGTCATTTAGCAACAGCAAATATAAAAAACAATACACAGGGAAATGTCAGTAGTCGTGCTCCGCTCTAGCTAGAAAGCCTGAGAGAAGAAGTGAGTTTTTAGATATGATTTAAAAACCCCTAGGGTCTGGGCCGACCTCACATGGAGGGGCAGAGTGTTCCAGAGCCTCGGGCCAGCTGCTGCGAAGGCTCGGTGCCCTCGTGTTTTGAGCCTAGTCTTCGGCACTACCAGCAGCAGCTGGTCAGCAGACCTTAAAGCTCTGGCTGGGGTGTAGCGCTGGAGGAGTTCAACTATATAGGCCGGAGCCAGCCCATTTAGAGCTTTAAAAACGAATAAAAGGATTTTAAAATCAATTCTGAACTGAACTGGAAGCCAGTGTAGTGAGGCCAGAATTGGGGTGATGTGGTCGCGCTTTTTGTGTCCAGTCAGCAAACGTGCAGCTGCATTTTGGACCAGCTGCAGGCGTTTAATTGACGCGTGGTCCATACCCACATACAGAGCGTTGCAATAGTCCAGTCTCGAGGTCACAAAGGCGTTGATGACCCTTTCCATGTCTTTAAAAGATAAATAGGACTTGGTTTTGGCCAATAGTCTTATTTTAAAAAAGCAGGATTTGACTATGCTGCTGACCTGCTTATCGAATTTAAAAGTGTTCGTCAAGGTCACGCCAAGGTTCATGACCGAGGGGAGGATGTTTAGTTGGAGGGAGCCCAGAATATCAACCTGAGAGGCTGGAGGTTGTGGTCCAAAAAAGATGACCTCCGTCTTGCCCTCGTTAAGAGTCAGGAAGTTGTTGCTCAGCCAGGATTTGATCTCCGTTAAGCAGTCCATCAACTGCTGTAGTGACTGTGTTATGTTTGCTTTGAGCGGGAGATAAATCTGGACGTCGTCAGCGTAGCAGTGGAAGGGAATGTTGTGTTTTGTTAGAATAGAACCTAGGGGCAGTATGTATAGTAGGAACAGGATATTCCCAACATAATCAAAATGATACATTTAACAAAACAGATATTCTTTGTCTTTGAAACTATGATTTCATATGTCATCATGCTAATGTTGATAAAGCATGTCTAATGTTGTCCTCAACAGAGAAACCCACCCACACTGGTTTCATGAGAGAAAAGACTCCTCTTGTGTTCTCTAAATATAACTCGCTTTAAAGAAAGACAAAGCAAAAGCAATTGGCTCTTGAAGAACCTTATGTCCTAAAATAATGAATCAATTCAACAGAATAAGCAACTATTTTCCCCATTATGTTTATATGTTGTCACAAACGAGCTGAGGACCAAAATGCAGAACACGGGAAACCAGAGATAGTCGGTAACCAGCTTTATTTGAGGCAATAGGCTGGTAGGAGACAACACGGCAGATACTAGGCCAAGGGCTGGTCGGGGACAGGCGAGGTTTCCGGGAGCAGGCAGGACGGGAGTCGTAGGCACAGAACGGGTCAGGGAGCAGGCGAGGCAGGCTGGTCAGGGACAGGCAGGGTCGAAACCGGGAGAGCAATCTGAGGAGTAGTGCGGGAAAGACTGGCATGCTGCGAAGTACGATCTGGCACTGAGGTGAAGGTGAAGTGGGCCTAAATACTAATGGAGCTGATGGGTGAAACAGAGTGAGAGAGAGAGAGACAGGGGTGTGACTACCAGGTGACTAAGGAATGATAATGCAGAAAATAGGTGAGTGAGAAAGCAGACTGTGACAGAACCCCCCCCTTAATGGACGGCTCCAGACGTCTAACCAATACTAAAAAACCCAACAAAAGAGACCCAAGAAAAAAAACCCTACAGACACCGGGTGGAAAGAGGAGGTATGGGAAAGGTTAGTACTCATCTGAGACTGCTCTCTCGGCCTCTCCCTCCTGGAAATCCTCGTCCTCCTCGACCGATGACGACTCCCCCCCCCCCTCGACGAAGCCTCTGGTCCGTAGCGGACGAGTACTCCCTGGCTTAACGCCTGGTCGAGCGTGGGTCCTAGACGGCTGCTCCGGGTAACGCAGGTGGAAGTCTCGGATGAGCTGAGGGTTGAGGATATGACGAGCCGGAACCCACTGCCTCTCCTCAGGACCATAGCCCTCCCAGTCCACCAAATATTGAACCCCTCTTCCTCTGAGACGGGAACGGAGTAGGTAAACGACGAAGGGTGTAGGTAGGGCCCCCATCGATCATCCTCGGGGGGTGGTGGTGGAGGGGCGGCGGAAACCATAGGGCTCTCCCGGACAGGTTTAATCCTGGAGACGTGGAAGGTGGGATGGATTTTCATGTTCCGGGGCAAACTCAGTCGAACTGCTGCAGGATTAATGACCTTGACAATCTCGAAGGGTCCAATAAACCTGGGCGCTAACTTTTTAGACTCCATCCGAAGGGGAATGTTCTGGGTGGAAAGCCACACCCTCTGGCCTACCCGGTACACAGGTGCCTTGGTTCGTCGGCGGTTCGCTGATGTGGCGTACCGGTTAGCAGACCGAAGCAGAGTAGTACGAGCCTGCCTCCAAGTCCTCCGACAACGTCGGATGAAAGCCTGGACAGACGGACAGGTAACCTCCTTCTCCAATGCAGAGAACAATGGGGGTTGAAAACCGTAAGCACACTGAAAAGGGGAAAGACCAGTAGCGGAACTGATGAGGGTGTTGTGGGCATACTCCACCCACAGGAGTTGTTTTGACCAGGTCGTGGGATGATCGGAAGCCATGCAGCGGAGAGTGGTCTCCATCTCCTGATTCTTCCGTTCAGTCTGGCCATTGGCCTGTGGGTGGAAACCGGAGGTGAGACTAACCGTCGCCCCGATGAGCTCACAAAACTCCCTCCAAAACACAGAGGTGAATTGGGGCCCCCGGTCGGAAACCACATCAGTCGCCAGTCCGTGAATGCGAAACACGTGGAGCAGAATCAGTTCCGCCGTCTCCTTAGCTGACGGGATCTTAGGCAGGGGTATGAAATGGGCCATCTTACTAAACCGATCTACCACCGTCAAGATGGCAGTATGTCCGTGGGACGGTGGTAGACCAGTCACAAAGTCCAATGAGATATGTGACCAAGGGCGACGTGGGACCGGTAATGGATGAAGGAGGCCAGCTGGCGCTTGGTGAGATGGTTTGTGCCGATTGCACACAGGACAGGCGTTCACAAACTCCCGGGTGTCAGCCTCCAGCGTGGCCCACCAGAACCGTTGTAGGACCATCCCCTTGGTACGTTGAATTCCAGGGTGGCAGGAAAGTCTGGAGCTATGAGCCCACTGAAGCACCTCAGCCCTCAAAACCTGAGGCACAAACAAGCGGTTTAGAGGACAAGAACTAGGACCGGGTTGGTCCACCAAAGCGGTCTTAACCCTCTCCTCAATCTCCCAAGCGAGGACGCCGATCACTCGAGGAGCAGGAAGAATAGTGTCTGGAATACCCCGGGTGTCTCCCTCCCTCCCGAACTGCCGGGACAAAGCGTCGGCCTTCACGTTGCGGGAGCCCGGGCGGTAGGAGAGAAAAAAATTAAACCGGGTGAAAAATAACGACCACCTGGCTTGCCGAGAATTCAGTCTCTGTGCCGACCTGATGTATTCCAGGTTCTTATGGTCGGTCCATACCTGAAATGGTTGTTCTGTCCCCTCAAGCCAGTGTCGCCATTCCTCCAACGCCAACTTGACTGCTAGAAGCTCTCGATTCCCCACGTCATAGTTTCTCTCCGCCGGACTCAATCTCCTCGAAAAGAAAGCACAGGGGTGGAGCTTCTGGTTCTCACCAGAACGTTGCGACAGAATGGCCCCCACCCCTACGTCAGAAGCATCCACCTCCACCACCAACTGACCAGCGGTGTCTGGTACTTGAAGGATAGGAGCTGACGTAAACCGGCCCTTGAGGTCCTGAAAAGCCTCCTCGGTTGCAGGGGACCATCGGAACGTCACCTTGGATGAGGTCAGGGCGGTGAGCGGGGCGGCCACGGTGCTGTAGCCACGGATGAACCGTCTGTAAAAGTTGGCGAATCCCAGGAAACGCTGCAGCTCCTTCCGAGAATCAGGAACCCGCCACGAGGTAACTGCTGAGACCTTAGAAGGATCCATCTCCACACTTCCTTGACCCACGATGTAGCCCAGAAAGGCGACCGAAGAAGTGTGAAACTCGCACTTCTCCGTCTTGACGAACAGTGAGTTCTCCAGAAGTCTCTGGAGGACTGTCTGGACATGATGGACGTGCTCCTTGAGGTTCTTAGAAAAAATCAAGATGTCGTCCAGATAGACAAAAACATAACGATCCAACATGTCTCGGAGTACGTCGTTCACCAACGCCTGGAAAACTGCAGGGGCGTTGGTAAGTCCAAATGGCATCACCAGGTACTCGTAATGTCCCGAAGAGGTGTTGAAGGCGGTCTTCCATTCGTCCCCCTCCCGGATTCGTACCAGGTGATAAGCGTTTCGTAGATCCAGCTTAGTGAAGATTGTAGCCCCCTGTAGTAACTCAAATGCTGACGAGATGAGTGGCAAGGGATAACGATTCTTCACCGTGACGTCGTTCAGGCCCCGATAGTCAATGCAGGGTCTCAGGGTCTTGTCCTTCTTCGCCACAAAAAAAAACCCTGCTCCTGCGGGTGATGTGGAAGGACGAATAATTCCCGCAGCCAGAGAGTCATTGACGTAGGTCTCCATGGCCTTCCTCTCCGGTGCCGAAAGCGAGTACAACCGGGCCTTGGGTGGGACTGCGCCTGGATGTAGCTCAATGGCGCAGTCATAGGGCCGATGAGGTGGGAGAGATGTCGCCTTAGCCTTGCTAAACACCTCCTTAAAGTCCAAATACTCCGCCGGAACCCCTGTGACATCCGGAACCAGGTTCATATCCACAGATAGTTGAGGTGCGGCGGCCTGCTTGAGACAAACCTGATGACAGGAAGAACTCCAACCTAGGATGGACCCAGTTGCCCAGTCAATGTTCGGGTTGTGGCGGCGGAGCCACGGATAACCCAAAATCAGAGGGATTTGGGGGACCGTAGCACATGAAACTGGATTGTCTCATGGTGGTTCCCCGACATGAGCATATGGACCGGTGTCGTCTGGTGTGTCACTGTTCCCAGCAGGTGACCATCCAAGGCATTAGCCGGTACCGGCTGGAGCAGCCGAACCTGTTGGATGCCCAGCTGTCGTGCGAGCTCCTCGTCAATGATGCTAACATCTGATCCGGAGTCGATAAAAACAGCCAGAGCCTGAGATTTGCCTGTCAGGAGGAGTCGAGCATGGCACAAGGGTCTTAAATTGGGGATCAGCTCAGAGGTTTGGCCCACCAGTATACTCCCCATTACTGATGAGCTCTGTCTTTTACCTCTTCGACGTACTTCCCTCTCCTCAGAGGTAAGACTGGTACGACCCACTTGCATGGGCTCGACCTCGTACCGTGAGTCAGAGTAGGAGTGGGAACTCTCCGCCGAACCCGGAAGTCGAAATCTCCCGGAAACCGGAAGTTGTTGTCGCGAGCAGCGGCCCGCCGCTCGCGTCTGTTGCTCTCCTCTCCGAGTCTGGATTCGTCCGTCAATCCGAGAGGTGAGCTCTATCAACCCATCCAAGGAAGCAGGGAGATCATAGGAAACCAGCTCATCCTTCATATAATCCGCTAATCCTCTCAGATATGCGTCACACTGCGCCGGCTCATTCCAGCTGCTGCGGCGGCTGCTGGTGCGGAAGTCAATAGCGTAATCCACCACGGTGCCGGAACCCTGGCTCAAACTCAGCAGGCCTCCAGCAGCGTCGGGACCCAGACGAACGGGACCGAACACCTTCCGCATCTCCGCGGAAAAGGCAGCAAACGAGGCGCAGGCTGGTGTCTGCTGCTCCCACTCTGCAGTTCCCCATAAACGGGCTCTCCCCGTCAGATGATTAACGGTGTGAAAGCTACACGAGCCGCCTCGGAGGCGAAGGTGTGTGGCTGCAGTGAAAACAATATGGAACAGTTTGTGAGAAACGGCCTGCATCCCTCCGGCTCACCCGCGTAACGTTCCGGCGTTCCCACACGAGGCTCCGGAGCGTATCCCGTCGACCCAGGGGCTGGAGCGAGCATCGGAGCTGCGGGCGGAGGGACGGTAGCAGCCATGGTAGCGGCTAGCTGTTGTACGGTGGCGGCCATCTGTTGCATCTGGGAGGTAAGGTAAGCCAGCGTTTGTCCCTGGGTTGAGGTTGCCTGGTGGGTCACTGTAGCTAAGGTAGCTATTGTGACCTCCTGTCTTTGGATGGCGTCCTCAACCCTCTCAAAGCGGTCTCTAGGAGACCCGGTGTTTGCTTGGTCCATTTCTGGCCAGATCGTTCTGTCACAAACGAGCTGAGGACCAAAATGCAGAACACGGGAAACCAGAGATAGTCGGTAACCAGCTTTATTTGAGGCAATAGGCTGGTAGGAGACAACACGGCAGATACTAGGCCAAGGGCTGGTCGGGGACAGGCGAGGTTTCCGGGAGCAGGCAGGACGGGAGTCGTAGGCACAGAACGGGTCAGGGAGCAGGCGAGGCAGGCTGGTCAGGGACAGGCAGGGTCGAAACCGGGAGAGCAATCTGAGGAGTAGTGCGGGAAAGACTGGCATGCTGCGAAGTACGATCTGGCACTGAGGTGAAGGTGAAGTGGGCCTAAATACTAATGGAGCTGATGGGTGAAACAGAGTGAGAGAGAGAGAGACAGGGTGTGACTACCAGGTGACTAAGGAATGATAATGCAGAAAATAGGTGAGTGAGAAAGCAGACTGTGACATATGTGCTGTATTTCAACATCAGTTTTCACAGAGCGATTGCCGGATATATAATACTTGAGTATATGTTACTACGATAGAAAGTTCCAATGAAGAAATATTGTTCAACTGTTCGTAAAGCATCGGTTTCAAAAAGTTTGAGAAGATGATGAAATCAACATTCACTGAAAGTCACTTTTTTATATCCTCATTTGTTCTGGTCCCTCTGGGTTTGAATGAATGTTTGATTCTGTGGAGCACGTTAAAGTTAGAATGGGATGTTAGGTTGCCATTTCAAAGTTTAGAGCGACCAAGAAGCTAAGAGTTCTTCATCATTGCCTTAGTGGGAGGAGTTGGGACATGTTGACCTCTCAGGTGTTCAACAGGTGTACCCGCTTCACACCAGACAATAACTGCACACAATGTTAATGAATGGGAACTCTAACCAGAGTACAGTGAAGACCACTCCCCAGAGTACTTCGTCATGCAAGCTAAATTGTAGAAAGCAATAATAATAATAACTTAGATTTATAGAGCGCCTTTCAGGGGACCCAAGGTGGCTTTTCAGCAAGAAACAGGAGTAAAGCATTCAAACCCTTATGAGAACATGAATACTGCTGTACGTATCACTACTTAGTGAATCCAAACCCAATGTGCATGCTAAGCATCACTTGCTTTGGTGGAAAAACACTGGGGATATGAAAAAAAGATATTTACAGCAGCAGTTATCGCTCTGAAGCCGCTCCCTTCTGCTGCGGAGATTAAGGAGTAAAGGTGCAACCCTTTTCCTCAGAAGCCTGGAGCGTCTAGATAAGCAATACAGGGGGGGGGGGGGGGAATAAGTGTATCATGAAACAGTGTATGAAAGGTTCAAGAATAACATTATAGTCCAAAAGGTCCTCTTAGCAACTTGTGTGTTTATGGGGAAAGTGTTGTATTCCAAAAACCTTGGAAGTTTAATATTAATTTAGATTTCACAAAACAACATAATTAAAACTACAACATAATATTACATTACATTACATTGCATTTAGCAGACGCTTTTGTCCAAAGCGACTTACAATAAGTGCATACGACCAGGAAGACACAGCCCAGAAGAAAAACAGAATCATATAAGTACAGCAGGTATCATAGAGCCACACATTTCAAGTGCTACTCAGCTGGCTATAGATAGGCCAGTCCTATGTTAGTATATAAGTGCTTTGTCAGCTGGCTATAGATAAGCCAGTCCTATGTTAGTATATAAGTGCTTTGTTAGTAATTCTATCGCTCGAAGTGGAGTCGAAAGAGATGAGTTTTCAGTCTGCGCCGGAAGATGTGCAGGCTTTCTGCCGTCCTGATGTCAATGGGGAGCTCATTCCACCATCTTGGAGCCAGGATAGCAAACCCACGTGTTTTTGCTGATGGGAACTTGGGTCCACCTCGCAGCGAGGGTGCAGCGAGTCGTTTGGCTGATGCCGAGCGGAGTGCACGCGCTGGGGTGTACAGTTTAACCATGTCCTGGATGTAGGAAGGGCCAGATCCATTCGCAGCATGGTATGCAAGTACTAGTGTCTTGAAGTGGATTCTAGCAGTTACCGGGAGCCAGTGGAGGGAGCGAAGGAGCGGAGTGGTGTGGGAAAATTTTGGAAGGTTGAAGACCAGACGAGCCGCTGCATTCTGGATGAGCTGCAGAGGTCGGATGGCACATGCAGGTAGACCAGCCAGGAGGGAGTTGCAATAGTCTAGGCGTGAGGTGACGAGAGCCTGGACCAGAACCTGGGTGGCTTTCTGGGTCAGCTGGGGACGAATATTCCTGATGTTGTACAGCGTATATCTGCAGCAACGAGTTGTAGCAGCGATGTTTGCAGTGAAGGAGAGGTTGTTATCTAGGGTCACACCCAGATTCCTTGCGGTCTGAGTCGGGGAAACAACAGAGGTGCCGATGTTGATCGTCAGGTCAAGAGTAGGACAATCTTTTCCCGGAAGGAAAAGCAGTTCAGTCTTGTCAAGGTTGAGCTCGAGGTGATGAGCAGACATCCACTGAGAGATGTCAGCTAGACAAGCAGAGATGCGTGCGACGACCTGGGTCTCTGAGCGGGGAAAGGACAGAATTAATTGGGTGTCGTCAGCATAGCAGTGGTAAGAAAAACCATGCGGGCTAATGACCGATCCGAGCGAGTTTGTGTACAGAGAGAAAAGGAGGGGACCAAGAACAGAGCCCTGAGGGACCCCTGTAGTTAATTGACTCCCCCTCCTGCCACTTTGCCACTGAGTTTCTGCTACTTCTGGACTGCCTCAATCTGACACAGCATGTTAATGTCCCCACACACGCCAAGGGCCACACGCTCGACCTGGTCATCACAAACTCCGCCCCCATCAGCAATCTGCTAGTGTATGACTTGGGGGTGTCTGACCACAAGACCATCTCTATGGAGCTCTCTTTCCAATCCCCACTCAGCATGCCCAAACGCCAAATCCGCTTCAGGAACCTGAGGAACATCAACCCGGACACCATGACCCTGGACCTCCAGCATCTATCTTCCGCCAACTTCTCATCAGTAAATGAGTCAGTTGCTTATTACAACCAGTCCCTTAACAGTCTCCTTGATCTGCACGCCCCCCTCAAAACCAGGATGGTCACCTTCTCGCGCTCAGCCCCTTGGTACACCGGCGAACTGCGGAGAATGAAGACAGCTGGGCGTGTCCTTGAGCGGCGGCTCAAGGCCTCAGGACTCACTGTTCACCGGTTAGCCTATCGTGAACACCAGAAGGCCTATGCACAGTCCCTCAGAGATGCACGGTCCCAATACTACTCCTCCCTCATCAACAACAGTACTGGAAACTCCAAGCAACTCTTCTCTACCATAAACCACCTCCTCAAACCCCAAAGTCCTCTACACTCCGACTCCACTGACAAGCAGTGTAGCAACTTCGCCGCCTTCTTCAATAACAAAGTTGCTACCATCCGCTCCCTCCTCTCTAGCCCCTCTGCACCTCCAGTTACAACTGCTGACCCACAGCCTGGGACAACCCAGCCTCTTCGCTGTTTCTCGGACATCTCCCAGCGAGAGGTTGATGGCATCGTTAGGAGGATGAAGCCCTCCACCTGTGTCCTGGACCCCCTTCCTTCAGCTCTTGTAAAATCTTACATCGGTACCATGAGCCCCATGATCACTAAGATCTTAAACCTCTCACTCCAGGCTGGCCATGTCCCCTCTGCCCTAAAAACCGCTGTCATCAAACCTCGTCTCAAGAAACCCTCCCTTGACCCGGGAGTCCTGGCCAACTACAGACCCATTTCCAACCTTCCTTTTCTATCAAAGGTGCTGGAAAAAGTAGTTGCTGCTCAGCTCCATGACCACCTAAACTCCAACAATCTATTTGAGAAGTTCCAGTCTAGTTTCCGCTCAGGCCACAGCACAGAAACTGCCCTGGTCAGGGTCACCAACGACCTGCTGATGACGGCTGATGCTGGCTCTCCCTCTCTCCTCATCCTCCTCGATCTCACTGCAGCTTTCGACACCGTCGATCACGGCATCCTCCTCCATCGTCTGCACTCCACCATCGGACTCTCTGACTCTCCCCTTGACTGGTTCAGATCATACCTCACCGGGAGAACAGAGTATGTCTCGTTGGGCGAGGCAGAGTCGGGTACCCACAACGTCACCTGTGGTGTCCCTCAAGGATCAGTTCTCGGCCCCACCCTCTTCACACTCTACATGCTCCCCCTTGGCTCTATCATCAGCCGACATGGAGTATCATTCCATTGCTACGCTGATGACACCCAACTGTACCTCAGGATCAACCCTACCTCCTCTGCAGCCCTGCCTTCACCCACACTCACTGCCTGCCTGGAGGAGATACAGGCGTGGATGAAGCAAAACTTCATGAAACTCAACAGCGCCAAGACCGAAGCAATTATAGTTGGCACCCCACACCAGGTTCGGTCATCCACCATCACCACCATCACCTTCTCCGGCCAGGACATTACCCTCTCCTCAATAGTCACCAACCTGGGTGTTAAAATGGACGCCCATCTGACCTTTGAGGCCCACATTAAACAGCTGTGCAAGAACTCCTTTTATCACCTCAGGAACATCGCCAAACTCCGCCCCACACTCACTCTGTCTGACGCCGAAAAGCTGGTCCATGCCTTTGTCTCCTCCAGGCTGGACTACTGCAATGCACTCCTCATCGGGATCCCTAACAAAAGCATCCAGAAGCTCCAATACATTCAGAACAGCGCTGCTAGGATCCTGATGAGAGTGCGCAAACATGATCACATCACCCACATCCTTAAAGCACTACACTGGCTACCTGTGAAACTAAGGATCGAATTCAAGGTCTCCGTCCTCACCCACCAGTGTGTCCATGGAACTGCCCCTCCCTACCTCAAGGAACTCCTCACCCCCCATACCTCCTTACGGACCACCCGCTCCAGCAACTCCAACTTCCTCAAACCCCCCAGGACTAAGCTCCGTACTATGGGAGACCGGGCCTTCTGCTCGGCTGCTCCCAGTCTGTGGAATGCTCTCCCCGACCAAATGAGAGCACCACAGACCGTGGAGGCTTTTAAAAAAGGCCTCAAAACCCTTCTCTTCAAAAGAGCCTTTGCCTAGACCTTTTTATATCCCTTTTATTTTTTATTTTTTTTATTTTTGTATTGCTTTTTTCTTAATTCTACCGTGTTGTGTAATGTTTATTTATACTGTTCTGCTGACTACTTGTAGCACTTTGGGATCTGAGATCAGATATTAAGTGCTTTATAAATTGAATCCATTATTATTATTATTATTATAATTGACAAGGGTCAGACTCAGACCCTCTCCAAGTTACCCTGTAGGTACGGTCTTTGAGGTATGAGGCGAGGAGGGAGAGTGCAGAGCCTGAAACTCCAAGTTCTTGGAGAGTGCGAAGGAGGATCTGATGGTTCACCGTGTCGAATGCAGCTGACAGGTCCAACATGATGATGACAGAGGAGAAGGATGCAGCTTTAGCAGTGTGCAGTTCCTCAGTGACAGCAAGGAGGGCCGTGTCTGTGGAGTGACCTGCCTTGAAACCAGACTGGTGCGGATCCAGAAGGTTGTTCTGATGGAGATAACAGGAGAGTTGTTTAAAGACAGCGCGTTCAAGTGTTTTAGACAGGAATGGGAGGAGAGACACAGGCCTGTAGTTTATAACATCGGACGGGTTGAGAGTGGGTTTCTTTAGGAGAGGGTTTACTCTTGCCTCCTTGAGACTGTTTGGAAAGTGACCAGAAGTTAGAGAGGTGTTGATGAAATGGGTGAGAAACGGTAGAATTTCAGGAGCGATAGTCTGAAGGAGGTTTGAAGGGATAGGGTCCAGAGGACAGGTGGTAGGGCGGGCAGAGGTAATGAGGGTAAGAACCTCACTTGGAGAGAGAGGGGAAAAGGAGGTTAGTGAGTGGTTGAAAGGAGGGTCTGGTGACCCAGCGGTCAGTAAAGGTGAGTCAGAAAAAGAAGAGCGAATATCATCAACCTTTTTTTCGAAGTGGTTAACAAAGTCGCTTGACAGAAGTGAGGAGGGGGGAGGGACTTTGGGAGGGTCCAAGAGGGTGGAGAAGATGGAAAATAGTTTTTTGGGATTGGAATAGGAAGATTGGATCTTATCTTGAAAGAAAGTGCTTTTTGCCTGAGAGATCGAGGCAGAGAAAGAGGAGAGGAGAGCCTGATAGGTTAGGAGGTCGTCACGGTGTCTGGATTTCCACCATTTCCGCTCTGCTGCCCGAAGGACGGTTCTATTAGCACGCAGTGCGTCATTTAGCCAGGGAGCAGGGGGGGACTGACGAGCCTGCCGAGATGTGAGAGGACAGAGAGAGTCCAGAGAGGATGAGAGAGTAGAGAGGAGAGTTTCTGCAGCAGAGTTTGGAGGCAGGAGTTGAAACGAATCAGAGGAAGGGAGGGCTGAGAGCACCGATGAGGCAAAGGTAGAGGGGGAGAGGGAACAAAGGTTACGGCGGACAGGTGCAGGCTGAGAAGAGATTATTTTGTTATGTTTGGAAAGGGGTGGAGAGAATGAAAGGAAGAAGTGATCGGATGTGTGGAGCGGGTTTACAGAGAGGTTAGAAGTAGTGCAATTCCTTGAGAATATGAGATCAAGGACATTGCCAGCTTTATGAGTTGGTGGGGATGGAGACAATGAGAAAGCGAAGGCGGTTAACAGAGATATTAGTTCGTCTATCTTCCCCGTCTGGAGGTTGAAGTCTCCGAGAAGTACAGCCGGAGGGCCAGTTTCAGGGATGTGTGAGAGAAGATGATCTAATTCCTCCAAGAAGTCCCCCAAGGCGCCTGGTGGACGGTAGAGAACAACAATGGTTAATTGTATAGGATGGGTTACTGTGACGGCATGGAATTCAAAGGTGGAAGGAGTGAAGTTAGGTAGCTTGAAGAGGGAAAAGCTCCATTTGGGAGAGAGCAGGAGACCAGTGCCACCTCCTCTGCCAGTGGGTCTGGGCGTATGGGAGAAGGAATATGCTGTGGAGAGAGCTGCTGGGGTGGATGTGTTGGATGGAGTAATCCAGGTCTCCGTTATAATATAAAACACTTCTTAAAGTATGACTAGTTAGAACAGTGACAACCGGCCAGGATCAGGTCAACACAGCTTGTGTTATGTATTGGGGAAACAGTTACGTGCACAACATCACACGTGCACGAGTTGCTGTGAAAAGGATCTCTGTTTTTAACGTCACGACGTCGGGAAACAAGCTGCTCAACATTTGATCTGTATCGATGTTGAATTATCCAAATAGTATTTGTTGTATGTGTCTTCTATACAGGCCAGCACCTCACATACTAGCAGCGGAAAAGCTGTGATGATGGAGGATAGATTCTGAATGTCAGACTGACCCACCGAAGCTGCGTACTGTATTTTGTATGGGTTCAATGAACCGTTGATTTTGACAATAAAGTTCTGACAGTTTATATAAAATGTGTCATGATTATTCATGTTTGATGGGTGAGTATATGCAGATTTCAAAAGCAAAAGGTTGTGTGTGGACTTGTCTTTTGTATGCCATTGCTGTGTAGGATATCATATAATAGTAACGCCATGTACAATGACAGAATGAAAGGAAAGATTGCATAAAACCATATACACCAGTATTTATTTTCATGAACCATATTAGCATACGTTTTACAAATTCGCATACGCTTGTGCCGGGGCCGTGCCTCGCCCCCCTCTTCTCTTCTGTGTCACATACTGTATGTTCCTATTTGTTGTTGTACTGATTGTTGTCTGTTGTACTATATTTAATTATGTTTTTATTTTCTAGTCTTGTTGTGGTCATTTAACATATTGCCAAGGACAACAGTTGAAAATTAGCCTGCTGACTAATACTGGCTCATTTACAGCAATGTGAATTAATGTGCACTGTCCTTTTAAATAAATAAACAAACAAACAAACAAACAAATTCTTCTATGGTGAGGTACAGCTGCGCTTCACCAAACGCGTTGGCCGTCTTGTGGTTGCTTACGTGTTATGTCAGAGGTAGAGAGCGTCAATACAAATATCAACCACATATATTTCCTCCCGGGACAGCTCAACATGGTCTCTGTCCAAGTGGCGGTCCAGCCTTGTCCCGCTGTACTCACATCCTGCAATGGTGCAGGAATGGAGCCTAATGTTTGTCTGTCCATTGGCCAACAACAGCAGAATTTTTCTTTCAACTAAATTACGCACACTATGGTTCCTCTGCAGGTGCTTGCTCAGGGCGCGGTAGGAACTCTTACAGATCGGACAACCGATCAACTTCCTATCTGTATGCATGAGCATTTCGGTAACGGGAAGTGTCTCCAGTAGAATGTATAGAACCGGGGGCGACGAAGAAGGAAATGTGAAAAGACTCAAGAAAGTTGCACTCAGCGAACTAGAAAGACCCCATGTCAAATCTCTCCAGTTTATTTTCAAAGCATTGTGTTTTCCATTTGCATCATCGTGCGAAAGGTGTCCCATTTAGGCACTCGTTAGGCGGGCAGAGATCCCTGTCTCATCTCTCGGCCTCTCCAGAGGCAGGAAATACTCTGTTATCTTTTTTGGAGAACCATGAAAACCATGTTTTGTTTATTTCCATCATTCAGGCAAATACACATATCTTTGTCCGCTCCAGGAGATTCAAAGTGCAGACCCCTGAGCCCTGTAAAATATTATTATTCCGACCGCCAAGCACCTGCATGTGGACCCGGGGAGGAGGCCCTTCGGGTGGCGGGTCAAATTTGCTGATAGCACAGCTGACGGCTGGACACTAGCCGTAGAGGAACACCAGGGCAGGACCAGGCAGTTCCCTCTTTGCAGACAAGCATATATGGTTGTTACGCAGGATCAAACAGGTAGCCTGTGATGAAATAGGGTCGACCCTATATCATGTGAAGCCACCGAACACTGGTCCCCGGGGGAACCGGTGCCCGGAGCAAGGCCAATTGCTGAATGCCGCAGCCGACGAAGGCCGCTATGCAACAGTGGAGGGTTAGAGAAACGACAGTGTTTGCCGGGCGCACCGTGGCGGATGTGGGGACCCGAGGTGGGACCCCTGAGTCAGACGGTTCGTCTCGGTCACGCTTCATATCGGGCGGCCCGGGAGGGAAGAGACATGCAGGGTTACCCCCACACAGCACACCCTCCCGGCCATTAGAGTCGAACCCGCAGTTCGGAGGAATCGACAGCCAAAGCACCGGCACGTGGACCGGGGGAGAAGGCCCTCCGATGGCGGGTCACGTTTGCCATTCGATCAGTGAGAAATCATGAAAAAGTCTGAGTTCACCTTTGGGAGAACCATGAATACGGGCAAAATGTATCCGAAAATAGTGCATCATAATGCAGGTAGAGTCCACTGACAACTCTCCTTGCATTGCTCCAGAGCAGGGGTCGGCAACCCCTGGCACACTAGGAATAAGTGTGCACAAATATTTAAATTGTATTTTCGGATCCTGAACGAGGCCGCCGCCAGAGGGCGTCTCCCCGTTACCCGCAGAAGGAAGCCATGCACGCAACGCAGCCCCGCTCTTTAACTCCAGGTGACTTTCTGCCGCGTGCCTCCGTGGTGCTGATCGTTTCACCACGGAGGAAAACACTTCACTAATGGCAGTTCCCATAAGGAGCTGTACAAATGCCGCAGTTTTTGCGTGGCTGTGTATTTAGTTGAAAGCCCAGTGGCGATCTGCTCATCTCTCATCGAAATAATATGCTACAAAGGGGCGGACTGGCCATCTGTGTGTTGAACTTTCCTGTCGGCTCCCAAACCGTAGTCGAGGAGGGCAGAAGCAACAAGCTTCAGGTTCAATACCCACTTTAGCTTCAATGGCTGGAGAGAGGCGAGCTCTTCTTGGGAGGCCGTTGCATTTATTTAGCTGTTCTTCTGTTTCACAAAATACATCACGGACCTCTGTTTCTCTGCTTCCTCGTTTCACTTCCAGAAACATGCACACGTTCTCTCCATAGGTTCTCTCACTGTCGCTCTACCATCCACACACACGTATGCACAAGCCACACCTCTCTCTCTCTCTTAAAGGGACAGCGATCTCATCTCACTGTGCGTGACCCTAATATCATAATATGTGTGTTCTTGAGAATCACGGAACGGACGATCATCCTTATTATTATGCCGTTTAAACCAATTATTTAAATGTGTTTGTTAAATTCGGCATCATGTAAGTTGCGCTGACAGGTCCACATACTGCTTCCCCGCAGCGAGGCTCCCCCGCCCTCCTGCTGATAGTTGACGAGCGTCAAGCTCCTCAACCCCACCCCCCCCCCCCTTGATAATTCTCGATCGTTGGCATGCTGATAACAATTTTTTTTTTAAATGGCACTTCATATCAAAAAGGTTGCTGACCCCTGCTCCAGAGTCAGAAAAAGTCTGAGTTCACCCTTGGGAGAACCATGAAAACGGGCAAAATGTATCCGAAAATAGTGCCTCATATGCGGGTAGAGTCTCCCCAAACTCCCCTCACATTCCTCCAGAGTCAGAAAAAGGCTAAGTTAACTTTTGGAAGAACCATAGAAAAGGGGTGAAAATGGATAAAATGTATCCGAAAATAGTGCCTCATTATTCCGTGGCAACTCCCCTTGAATTCCTCCAGAGACCAGTTCAAAAACTTAAAGTTTTGTAAGAACCATGATTGGGGTCCTCCAGGCAACAATTGTATCCGAGCCAAAGCACTCATGTAACGGACACATTCCTCCATGATGTGAAAAAGCCGTTTTTTTTCTAAGTGCTCTCAAAAACCGGGTTTCCGATTTCGTGCGGATGGTAGCTTGGAAAAGATGAATGCATTTTTTCGACGGAGGAAGGGAGGTCTCGAATCCCCTCTCCGTTGTAAAATGCAACGGGGGAGTGCAAATGTCTCCGGGGCTTCCGCCGGAAAAGCCAAAGACTTGCGCTTTTTGCAGCCCCTCCTCCGTTGGCACTTAGACATTTTTTCGAGAATTTTTTTAAACTTCATTTTTGATTATTTGAAGATTTAATTGACCGTTTTCTTGACTTTGTTTTGCTTTCCACGGGTGGGGGCGCATGGCAGGCCGTCTATGAGCTCCCAAATTCGGCCTGGAACCTCCGGGAATTGTGGGCTAAGCTCCATAAACTGACAAAGTCACCCAGAAATGTCACTTTAATAGCCCAAAAATATATAATACAAATACATTTAAATAGTAAAAGGTACAATTGTGCTCCTAATTACCCGGAATTTGATTTGTATAGCCCCATGATAGTGAATAAAAATCATTTTCATTGGAAAAAGTGTTAAAATGCCTGATTAATATGTTTGTAATGCTGGCAGCAGGTTCACTGCTGTAAGCAGGGTCCCACGGTCCCAGGCACACAGGCAGAGATCCAGGGTCATGCACATGGCTTTCTTACCCAGCAATAAGTGTGTGAATGCTGGGTAAAAGTTATGTAAATACAGGGGGAGAGAGCAGCAGCAGCAGGCTGTGACCCAGAGAGCTCTTTCCAGCACCTCGCTCTATCCCACCAAGAGGAGAGGCTGCTTCACAGAGGAGTCACTGCTGTAAGCAGGGTCCCACACTCACACAGGCAGAGATCCAGGGTGATGCACATGGCTTTCTTACCCAGGAATGAGTGTGTGTGGGTAAAAGTGATGTGAATACAGGGGGGGAGAGAGGAGCAGCAGCAGCAGGCTGTGACCCAGAGAGCTCCTTCCGGCACCTTGCTCTCTCCCACCCAGAGTTGACAGCCTGCTTTGCAGCACTATGTAACCCAGGTATGTAACAGCTTGAAACCTGTCCATTTCATCCACATTTGACTCATGACATGTACAGCAGAGTCACTGCTGTAAGCAGGGTCCTGCACGCACACAGGTAGAGATCCAGGGTCATGCACATGGGTCAGAACAAGTCTAAGTTAACTTTTGGGAGAACCAGAGGAAAGGGGTGAAAATGGAGAAATTGTATCCCAAAATAGTGTCTCTTAAGGCGGGTAGAGTATGGGGTGACGTGTATGGACACTTGAGCACCAGCAAGACCCCCACCTCCATAACCTTGTGCACCAGGCGAACCTGTGTACCCACACTTAAGCAGTAGCGCCCCCTGCTGCCGTGGAGCATGTGTGAGTGTGTTTGAGCCATGGTTTGAGCCAGCCACGGCGGAAGAGTCATGTGAGTGAGTCACGTGACTCTTGGCAGTAATATTCCGCCGTGAGAAGAAAAGGTTTTGTAGCCTACTTGTAAAAAAAAGTTGTGTACTTGTAAAAAAAGTGTTGTACTTGTAAAACCTAAGCTTTGTCTCTAAAACATGATGTATTAGAAAAATGTTATGTGTTTGTTTGATAGGTACGTTTTTTCTTTGCAAAACTAAATGCATTAGTTTGTAGATGGTGTTTTGTATTTGCAAACCACATTGTGTTTGTTAGTGAATCATGAGGCATTTGTAAAACCTGTTTAGTTTGTTTGTGGGACAGGGGGAGTCAAACGGGGACTGTCCCCGGAACACGGGGACGTCTGGTCACCCTACTAGCAGCTCAATATAACTGCTAGCTAACAAAACCAAGTCATCCAGCAGAAATCAGGAGGATTTCAAAACCATTGATTAAGATGCTAAATATCTGTTAGCTTACAAGCCTGGAGGTTTGAAATGAAACCAACTGTTTAACTGCTATTTAACGGCTGGCTAACTGCTTATCAATAGTTTAGCTGCCTGGAGATTGTTATTTAAACTAAAAACAAATGTTTTTTTACAACTAAACTGTTTTAGCTGCTAAACAAACTGTTAATTTACCTGAAATAAAGTGCATTGATCTGTTGGATAACATGAACTGAAATGTTTAAGTTTGTTACAATTTTAGGGGCTAATTTGAGAATATATTGCTCTGTCTGCTTTGGGTTATTTGCCTGATTTCACATTTATACAAAATAAAGCAGAGTCTGGTGGGTTGTATCGTACATCACAGCTCTTAAATATTCTTTTTGGGGATCCATACAGTATTTGTACTTTATGTGACTTTATTAGATCTAAATGTACCGCTGCGCAGGGAGTCATCCTCCGGCAGATCTTCATCCAACATGAGGTCGTCATCGTCCAGATCACAAGATTCCAGGTTTTCCAAAACGTCCTGAAATAAAGAAAAATAGAGACTTGTATTTCCAGTGCTTTATTTATAAATGTGCTGTTCCCCCAGCAGACACCAGAGGGCGCCAGAGGACTGAATACTCTGATGCAGAGCTCAGAGGGAAAGGAAGCTTTTTCATTACTTACCTTTGGACAGAAACTTCACCTGATTTCTGAGTTTGGAAAATAAACGTTGGAACAAAATACTGAGCATGGACCCACAACATTTTTAATTGTTCTTACTTTTTTTTACTGCCTGTTGTTATCCTGACTTTTTTAAATAATTATATTTATTATTCTGAAAAAATACGGTTTTCTCCTGTTTTCTTAATTGTTTTTTATGGATTTTAACTATGTTTTTTTATTTAAAATATGTTGTCATATTGTGTAAAATATTTGTATTTAATGTTCTTTAAAATATTTGGCTCCATCCATTTTATTTAGATTTTTAAAAAAAATTCTATATAGATTTCGACATAATGTAGAATTGAATTAAGGATGTTTTCACCAAAATAAAGGTGGTTGTAACATCAGACATGTGAGACTGAGTTGATTTAATGTTAAATGAAACAGTTTTCAGCAGCTTCTAGAAGTTTCACCCTCGAGTTCAGACTGGGTTAAAAATGTGCAGCTCGTGTAAACGCTGACATTTAGAGCCTGTTTCTGCCTGTTCCAGGATCAGTGAGTTCTCTGCACGATGTGTTTGGCACCGACACAAGATGACCCAATCTGGAGACAAAACTGGACTAAAGTAGGACGGAGGCGTCAGGAACATTACACTCTGCCTCCTGTTTTCAGCACAACAACAACACTCACAAACGAATCAGCTGCTCACACGGTGACAGTCGATCAATGCTCAATGGATAATTAGGAACAAGTCAAATGATCTTGTTTTTATTTGGGAGCAGTGAAAGGTTTTAAATCCCATTTACTGATCAGCATGCAAGTCAGATATAATCCCATTATGTACGGAACATTAATGACTTTCTCTGAGATTTAATTGGACATTTACGAGCAAAAACACAACTTTAAGGTGAAAAAGTTTCAATATCCTCTGAGATAATAAAGCCAAGAACAAACCGAAAAAAGCAAAAGATGACTTTTGCAACTTTACAGGAAAAAAACCGTTATTATTTCCTCCAATGTAAGTGGTTAGGGAAGGAGAAACAAATGTAACCCTGGAGAAGTTTCATTTAGTAAACAAACAAATCCATATGTGGGTTTTTCAAGTTGTTTTTAGTTGATCTACTGTTGTGTGACAAGACGAATAAAAAGCTCGCCTTCAGTCTTACATATTAGAACATGATTTCTTTCTATCTCTGGAATGTGTTGGGAGACTTCTGGGAAAGCGTTTGAAGAGAAAAGTCCAATATCTTTGGTGTTTCTCTCAACAAGAAGCCATTAACCCTTTACTGGGGAGAGGACTCTTTAAAGTAGAGACACTACATACTGATATACACCTGAACTTCAGCAGGAGAGGACTCTTTAAAGTAGAGACACTACATACTGATATACACCTGAACATCAGCAGGAGAGGACTCTTTAAAGTAGAGACACTACATACTGATATACACCTGAACTTCAGCAGGAGAGGACTCTTTAAAGTAGAGACACTACATACTGATATACACCTGAACTTCAGCAGGAGAGGACTCTTTAAAGTAGAGACACTACATACTGATATACACCTGAACATCAGCAGGAGAGGACTCTTTAAAGTAGAGACACTACATACTGATATACACCTGAACATCAGCAGGAGAGAACTCTTTAAAGTAGAGACACTACATGCTGATATACACATGAACATCAGCAGGAGAGGACTCTTTAAAGTAGAGACACTACACACTGATATACACCTGAACATCAGCAGGAGAGGACTCTTTAAAGTAGAGACACTACATACTGATATACACCTGAACATCAGCAGGAGAGGACTCTTTAAAGTAGAGACACTACATACTGATATACACCTGAACTTCAGCAGGAGAGGACTCTTTAAAGTAGAGACACTACATACTGATATACACCTGAACTTCAGCAGGAGAGGACTCTTTAAAGTAGAGACACTACATACTGATATACACCTGAACATCAGCAGGAGAGGACTCTTTAAAGTAGAGACACTACATACTGATATACACCTGAACATCAGCAGGAGAGGACTCTTTAAAGTAGAGACACTACATACTGATATACACCTGAACATCAGCAGGAGAGGACTCTTTAAAGTAGAGACTCTACATACTGATATACACCTGAACATCAGCAGGAGAGGACTCTTTAAAGTAGAGACACTACATACTGATATACACCTGAACCTCAGCAGTAGGTACTACTAGCATAGTAATTGGTTTTATTAGTCCGTCGATATGTGTTTTTATGAAGTTGGTGTCTAAATCATCTGCATCCCTAGCCTTAGAACCTTTTAACGCTAAGCGATCAATTCATATTACAGGAGAAAGGAAATACAGTTTAAAATGCCGTTGCAGGAAAGACGGCCGGCCAAAATCACCGTCTGTGTGAACGTGAACATTAATAGAATATCACCTCCATCTTCAGAGCAATCTGACTATGATAACATTAGCGTTAAGAAAGCTTACTTAAATATCTGCCACAACATCAGGAACCGGATCAGAGTAACATTACGTACAGTCCTGTGCACTCTGAGTGCAGACGTGGATGTGTCCCATTATCATTCATATCATATCACATCATAATGTATCATATATCTCCTTATCTGAGTCAGCTGAGCCGTATCTGGCCGTGCAACACTCACAGTGTCACATACTGTATGCAGAAGTATTATTTTAAGCAACACATTAAGTTGACGAAACACTCGAGTCAAATGTAATTAAAGTCAGATCCACTCGTGTCTTAATTACTCTAAATCCACATTGTGAAAAGACAACAAGGAAAAAGTCTTTGTTTCTTTATCCATCTTTACAGTGCTCTGTTCTAATGAGCAGACCTCACACACACACACACACACACACACACACACACACACACACACACACACACACACACACACACACACACACACACACACACACACACACACACACACACACACACACACACACACATCAGTTATATCAGTGTGTAATCAGTAGAAAATAATAACCTCCCATTATGCAGATATGACATCCTCGGAACAAATGCTGCAGTGTGTGTGTGTGTGTGTGTGTGTGTGTGTGTGTGTGTGTGTGTGTGTGTGTGTGTGTGTGTGTGTGTGTGTGTGTGTGTGTGTGTAGGGCCATACCTCTATAAAACATGTCTGTGAAGTTTTTTTTTCAAAATACCAAACAGTTCATGCATTTTAGCCAGGCCTCATTTTTGCTCTTTTTCAGCCCTGTTTTTGCAAGGGCTGATTCTGTGACGAAGCTTTAATGCAAATGAGCTGCAGCTGACCTCGCTCCCCTGCAGAAGAGGGGGGCGAGGCACGGCCCCGGCACAAGCGTATGCGAATTTGTAAAACGTATGCTAATATTGTTCATGAAAATAAATACTGGTGTATATGGTTTTATGCAATCTTTCCTTTCATTCTGTCATTGTACATGGCGTTACTATTATATGATATACTACACAGCAATGGCATACAAAAGACAAGTCCACACACAACCTTTTGCTTTTGAAATCTGCATATACTCACCCATCAAACATGAATAATCATGACACATTTTATATAAACTGTCGGAACTTTATTGTCAAAATCAACGGTTCATTGAACCCATACAAAATACAGTACGCAGCTTCGGTGGGTCAGTCTGACATTCAGAATCTATCCTCCATCATCACAGCTTTCCCGCTGCTAGTATGTGAGGTGCTGGCCTGTATAGAAGACACATACAACAAATACTATTTGGATAATTCAACATCGATACAGATCAAATGTTGAGCAGCTTGTTTCCCGACGTCGTGACGTTAAAAACAGAGATCCTTTTCGCAGCAACTCGTGCACGTGTGATGTTGTGCACGTTGCTGTTTCCCCAATACATAACACAAGCTGTGTTGACCTGATCCTGGCCTGTTGTCACTGTTCTAACTAGTCATACTTTAAGAATTGTTTTATATTATGTTATAGTTTTAATTATGTTGTTTTGTGAAATCTAAATTAATATTAAACTTCCAAGGTTTTTGGAATACAACACTTTCCCCATAAACACACAAGTTGCTAAGAGGACCTTTTGGACTATAATGTTATTCTTGAACCTTTCATACACTGATCTACGCATGTGACAGTGAATCATAAGTTCTGGGTATTTCATAATACACTTATTTCCGTATCAATAAGACCCCCCCCCCCTCCTGTATTGCTTATCTAGACGCTCCAGGCTTCTGAGGAAAAGGGTTGCACCTTTACTCCTTAATCTCCGCAGCAGAAGGGAGCGGCTTCAGAGCGATAACTGCTGCTGTAAATATCTTTTTTTCATATCCCCAGTGTTTTTCCACCAAAGCAAGCGATGCTTAGCATGCACATTGGGTTTGGATTCACTAAGTAGTGATACGTACAGCAGTATTCATGTTCTCACAAAGGTTTGAATGCTTTACTCCTGTTTCTTGCTGAAAAGCCACCTTGGGTCCCCTGAAAGGCGCTCTATAAATCTAAGTTATTATTATTATTGCTTTCTACAATTGAGCTTGCATGATGAAGTACTCTGGGGAGTGGTCTTCACTGTACTCTGGGTAGAGTTCCCATTCATTAACATTGTGTGCAGTTATTGTCTGGTGTGAAGCGGGTACACCTGTTGAACACCTGAGAGGTCAACATGTCCCAACTCCTCCCACTAAGGCAATGATGAAGAACTCTTAGCTTCTTGGTCGCTCTAAAGTTTGAAATGGCAACCTAACATCCCATTCTAACTTTAACGTGCTCCACAGAATCAAACATTCATTCAAACCCAGAGGGACCAGAACAAATGAGGAGATGAAAAAGTGACTTTCAGTGAATGTTGATTTCATCATCTTCTCAAACTGTTTGAAGCCGATGCTTTACGAACAGTTGAACAACATTTCTTCATAGGAACTTTCTATCGTAGTAACATATACTCAAGTATTATATATCCGGCAATCGCTCTGTCAAAACTGATGTTGAAATACAGCACATATAAACATAACGGGGGAAATAGTTGCTTATTCTGTTGAATTGATTCATTATTTTAGGACATAAGGTTCTTCAAGAGCCAATTGCTTTTGCTTTGTCTTTCTTTAAAGCGAGTTATATTTAGAGAACACAAGAGGAGTCTTTCCTCTCATGAAACCAGTGTGGGTGGGTTTCTCTGTTGAGGACAACATTAGACATGCTTTATCAACATTAGCATGATGACATATGAAATCATAGTTTCAAAGACAAAGAATATCTGTTTTGTTAAATGTATCATTTTGATTATGTTGGGAATATCCTATCGCTTATTTCAGCATTTGTTTATTTCCTTCTTTGTGCAGAACTCACAGCTCATGGATACAAATGCAGAAGTTGTTTTGTTTGAGAGAATCACTGTTAACACCATGTAGTTGGAAATATTGCTGATGGTTATAAAGATGAAGCAACATCAGATTCCTGTAACACTTCAACATCTGGATATGTTCACTCTGTTCTTAATAAAGAGACCTGACTTTACACTGAGGGCCAGTTGTTGTTATTTATTGTATTCTGGAAGTGGTGTCTCATCCACTATATTCTGACTAACGGGGTCAAATCCATAGGTTTCTTGTTAGTGACTTTATATCAATTGCATTCTGGTAAATTGTATATATTCATTGTAATCTGGTGAATGGTGGCTTACTTATTGTGTTCTGAGCATTACTGGTTAAACTGGTGAAAGTGACCTAATGCATCTTGGTCCAGATGACCTGAATCATTCTCAGCTTTACTTTCAAACTGTTTATGTTAGAATAATATCCAAAAGGCTCGTTGTAACCCTGACCCTAGTTGGTCAAACATATGGTCCACAACAAGGCGGCCATCTTGAATTTGGTCAGATGTTCTGCTTGGTGCTTTGTGCTGATGATCCATTACAGAGCACATTTCCACATTATATGCTGCAGGTTCTTCTGGTAATAACTGATCTTGAAGATGATTTAAAGGTCTCAGAAATGTATTGATTTGATCTCGTTCAAATGAAGCTGGCGATGCCATGTTAAGTATCAGCAATTCCTCTCTAACAGGAAGTGACATGTGGAGGAGCTCTAGCATAAAGTGCATTACCTTTGGGGCGGTGAATGAGCGACATTCTGAAATATAATTGTCACATAATGAGGTCAGAGTAATCAAGGAAGTACAACTCAGAAACCTACTTTCCATATTTCACATCGATACAGATCAAATGTTGAGCAGCTTGTTTCCTGACGTCGTGACGTTAAAAACAGAGATCCTTTTCACAGCAACTCGTGCACGTGTGATGTTGTGCACGTTACTGTTTCCCCAATACATAACACAAGCTGTGTTGACCTGATCCTGGCCTGTTGTCACTGTTCTAACTAGTCATATGTTAAAGTGTTTTATATTATGTTATAGTTTTAATTATGTTGTTTTGTGAAATCTAAATTAATATTAAACTTCCAAGGTTTTTGGAATACAACACTTTCCCCATAAACACACAAGTTGCTAAGAGGACCTTTTGGACTATAATGTTATTCTTGAACCTTTTAAACACTGATCTACGCATGTGACAGTGAATCATAAGTTCTGGGTATTTCATAATACACTTATTTCCTTATAAATAAGACCCCCCCCCCCCCCTGTATTGCTTATCTAGACGCTCCAGGCTTCTGAGGAAAAGGGTTGCACCTTTACTCCTTAATCTCCGCAGCAGAAGGGAGTGGCTTCAGAGCGATAACTGCTGCTGCTTCTCAACGTGGGATTTAGTTTGCTCTAGTTTTTGTAAATATCTTTTTTTAATATCCCCCAGTGTTTTTCCACCAAACCATGTTCAGCAGAATAATCACATGTTTAAGTATCGAAATAAGTGATTCTTAGGCAGGCTGTACAGTTCAGATAATTGAGAGAAAGACGCAAATGTGTCCTCTCTGTGAAGATTATAAATTGATGAAATCCTTTATCAAACCAAACAGTGGAAGCTTGTTCTGTACCGGGTGGGGTGGACATGGGATTTGACTTCATGAACAAGTGCCTTGTGGTCCAAAGGGCCTCCTGACCTCAGCCCATAGTCTCGTTGAATGACTTACACCTGAGTCCAAATGATGATTGAGGAGGGGTAAGTCTGCACGAACCACTGAGCCCAGGTGGTGCTGATATAAAGAACACTCATTTCACCCAGTCTGCCTTTTCTGACATTGGTTTGTTTCAAACCAGTGCACCAACTTCTGAATGCTGCATGGCCAATCGTAGAAAAGGTCCTTCATATTCATCGTAATGTCATTTAGTCCGTACTTTGCTTTCTGACGATTGCGTATACTAATTGTAATCTTTGATGCGGTAACATACTTATTGTATTCTGGTTAATATGATCATTCGTTGGATAATATCTGTGACTGCTCTATGAAACGCTTTGCACAGGTTCACTGATGCGTAACATGAAGATAACGTGTCGTGCTGTTTTGGATTCACAGCTCTTTGCTGTCAACATTTAGTGAGTTGCTAAATCGAGTCTTAGCATGGAAGAACTTAAAATGTTGAGATCTGGGCTTCCACCCTAATTATTGACTCAATGAAAGTACAAGCTTATCAAACCTGTGTTAAAGTTAATGAACACGTCTGACTCTGCTGCGCTTCCTGTCAGCAGTTACTCATAACTTTGGAAGGACTTCTGTACCACATTAACTAATGTTACTGATGTTCTTATTCTTTACTAGGATCCCCATTAGCACTAGCATGAGCATTAGCTATTGTTCCTGGGGTCCTCACACACACAAAACATACAACATACAATGTTAGGCTTCCTCTTTGCCTTATACCCACAGCTATTGGACTGGCCTCTGGCTGATCACCCAGAGAGCAGAACAAAACAATTGTTGCATTTTGATATTTGCTTTTTGATAAAAATGCAAAACCTGATGAAAAATGTAATTCCTTATAGCCGCCATACTTTGTGTAGAATTTCTTAGTCCTTTGTTGGAAAATGAGTACTAAAAGTATACATTTTAATTTGTAATCTAGCTTTTTGGGGGCCCTATGCAAGATGCTGTTTGGGGGCCCTAGGGTGCGTCTCACTTCGGTTATTTCTCATTTCCTCGCTCCTCGGGCTCGGTATCACCGGAAGTTGATTTGTCTGCGCCATCTTGAGTACCATCCCAGTGGCCTTATTTTTGTCGGAGGATCGAGGTTTCCTTGTGTCTCTCCATGCTTCCCTGGTGGGAGGGACTAAAACATAGACTGTATATATAAATGGACGTATATATAGGATTCTTCAGAGTTGCAGAGAAGCCTAAAGTAGGCGGAGTCGGCCACTAACGGCTCAACAGTGACGTCAGAGTTCAGCCTGCTGCCACCGAGCTGGAAGTTCCAGAGCTAGCTGAAGCTACCAAGCTAAGCTAACATGCTCCCCATCTGCACATTGCCGTGGCATTTTACGTTTCTAAGGTAATCGGAAATGAAACTATTCAGCAAAACTATAAATAATAATCTAAGTTATTGAGTTTTTAGCATAATACTTCAGAATCTTAAAATCCCTTAACGTGTGTATGCAATTGTGCTAAATTCAACACTGGAATCAAGCAAATATTAATATGTTTGCATGACATTAGTTATTTATATTTTGATATCACTTAATTACACGTTTAACACATTTAAGTCAAGCTAAGGTACATGTGATGGTAGCTAGTTAGTGCTCTTACCTGTGAGGCCGAGCTTGAATGACACAAGCATACTTTTATTTCCATGCAACTTTCTGATTGGTCTGGTGTCTTGCCTCTGTTGCATTCACTGAACACGGGAAATTACATTCCTGCCGTCCTCTCTTGATGAGGTTCACGTAAAGCACGGTTAATGTATTATATTATGGAAGTAGAATTGTCCGGGGCTACAGAAAAAACATTCGGGGCAGGCCAAAATATTATTTTACCAACAATGTGGAATTTATTGGCTACATATTACACAGATTATGCACAGCGGGAGCAGCAATAACCGTCAAATAATAATTCAGACAGGGGAGCTCCGCACCCCCTGCCTGCCGCTAGGGGGTGCTGCAGCGCCCTCAGCACCCCCCTTCCCGTGCCCATGCCTCCGTGTGATGGATGTCCTGTCTGTTGGTTTGGAGAGGACTTTGGTTTGAGGAGGACCAGGCCTGATGGAGGAGCCCATGCTGGGCACAGCTGATACCAACTGCACAGGCCTAGTCTGTCACTTTATTTGACTAAATGTGTTTACTTATACATTTAATAGGTTTACACCTTCTGTCCATATGTGCTTTTTATTTAAAACATGTTTGATTAACTTTTGGTTCACATTTCAGTAAATTGTATTTGTATTTGCTCCTTTCGTCCATTATTCTTACTGAAAATGTTAGATTACACATTCACATCTGACGTTGACGTTGCAAACTCTGCGGTACAAGGCACAGGTGATGTGAAGCTCATAAAGTGAGGCACATAGAAATAATCAGCTGATGGAGTCTAGATGTGGAAATAGCTGCATTCGATCAGCTGACTGTGTTTTCACAATAAAAGTAGTTTCTTAGTGAATGTCCTGTACTGGTCTTAAAATCTCATCAGCTTTTAATGTTCTTCTTGGACGTTCTTCTGGACCCTCAGAGAAGGAGAACATGTCGTGTCCTTCAGGCATGTCCTTTCCTAACAAAAATGACAGGAAACATAAAACATATTATTGTAACTTTGGAAGTTGTGTTACCAATGCTTACTCTTTATTTGATACCCATTTGGTAATGCAATTAATAAAAACAACAAGGTTTGGGTTCGTTCTTCAGATGACTGTGACGTTAACGTGTAAGACTTTAACTGCATTATATCTGAGGAAGATCTATCTTGGAGTTCCCCTGTTAATTGCAAATACCATTGATGATTAACAAAGAAACTCATGGGCCTCTCCTGATATCCAGACTTTCTGAAAAATACTTTACTTCAATCCCTGGGTAGAAACATGTTTTTTTCTGCTGGAAAGTTGGGCATTTTAACATGGGGTCTATGGAAATTGCTCCTTTCTGCAGTCAGTCCCTATCGGCCAAGATATGAACCGCAGTGTGTGGCACTTCCGTATTGGCGTCCCGGCTCTTCTCCAGAGTTTGCCGCTTGGACTAAACGCAGGGAAACAACGCAAGTGAGGGACGCAAGGAATCCATTTAACTGAAGTTTGATGCACCCCTTGTCTTTACAGTTTTTTAACTACAATGGGGGAATTCCGAAGCCTGTACGATGATCTGTGGAGATGCATCAATCTGTTACACTTTAAGAGGAAAACAGGCCAATTTCACAAAAACCAAGCAATTGAAACTTACAACAAATTATATTCAAAAGGTAAACAATAAGGCTCCTCTACGTGTTAAGAACTTGGATACACAAGGGAAAAAGGACTCAAATGCACGACCCAGGAGCAAGAGAAACAAACAAAACAGGAAGTGAGCAATAATAAAACATAAACATGAAACATGATTACTAACACTTTTGACGGTGCACAACACTACATCAATAAATGCAAGAGATGCAGCATTTTCTCAACAATGTGACAGCCCAACAATGATTTGGACTTTATTGATCCCCACACACACAAGCCACAGCTTTGCTATCATTGCAGTTTAGTTGTGTTTATTTCCCACATTTCATTTTTAAGTGTATAATGCTTCACCAAACACAGGAGGGGGCTTGGCTCTCTACAAATAAAGACGGCTCACTTGAATTCTCTCCAAATATATTGAGGCTGAACCTGAACTTTCAGCTTGGGGGCCCCCTAGTGTCCGCAGGGGCCCTATGTATCTGCACAGTCCGCCTATAGGAAGAAACGGCCCTGCACATAATGTCCTAACTAACCATAAATGCATTTCCACAAGAGGAAACACATTTCTTCTTATTTTTATTATTATCATAATAATGATACATTTAATAAATAGAGAACATTTTTATACAAATGGTGACACATTTAAAGAAAGCTCTTATTGGTACCAGTTACAGTAAACAACGTTGTGTCTTTAAAAGAGTACAGACTGAAGAACATGTGCATGCATCAAATGTGCCTGTCACATTATTTCTCATAAGCTGTGTGAGGTCAGTAGGCGTGTCGTGGTGGAGCTCGGGGAGGAGAGTATCTGACAGTGACTGATAAGTCGCCTCACAACACCACATTTGATCAGACTTGAAGCACCTGCTGGATGACCCTCACACAACTCTACTGATCTACACAACTTCACCAGGTGAGGACTAACAGACGAACATAGAGTTATAAAAAAAACATTACTTTTCTGTCTAAAACTACAGCTGCTGGATTAGTGTCTGCAGGGAAATACTGCATTAGTTGACAGTCAGATTCCAAGTGTTATTAACTCTCAAGTATGACAAGCCATTTGAGTATTTATTCCATATCCTTGATATCAGACGGCAGCTGCCTACACTAGTTGGCTCTTTGAATTCACTTGTTAGATATATGGTCAAACTAGTTTGTCACTCTGCTTTACTAGTTAAATTAAACATTACACTAGTCACTCTTTTTCAGCAACTAGTGGCCCTTTTGTCTGACTAGTTACCACATAAGCCTTACTAGTGACGCCAGGAGCAGCACTAGCACCAAAGTCCCAACTTGTAAGCTTTTTGATGAACTAGTGACCCTCTGACCATACTAGTGACGCTAAAAGTCTTACAAGTTAACTAATAAGTTGCAAAAGCTCTGACATGTTAACTAGTTACAAAAAGGAAGCAGAATTAGGTAACTAGTGGCATACATTTTTCTAGTAGCACCCAGAATCACTCACTAGTATTTTTTAATTATGATCATATGACTGTCTGCAGTCCTAAGGCAACTTTCTCATTTTAACAAAGTCTTCAATGTTCTGACCTAATTTGAGATACAGTCAGATAGCAGAGTAAACATAACAGTCTCTGATGTTTTGTTATTCCTCTGCTTAATATGATCAAAATTACAAAAATGCTTTTATTTTATACTTTTGTAAATATGGTCATATGACTGTATTTTAAAACAGTGTATTTAAGCTCTTAAAGAAAACTATTTGGGCTGGGTGGCGCTCCAGCTTAGGGCCAATAGGAGAGCTCGATGCATTATTTCCCTCCTCCTCATTAGCATTATGTGCAACTAGTGTGACTCGTGCGCATTTGGGATCCATTAGTGCTACTATTGAACATTTTAAGCCTCACTAGTTCACTAGTTGAATTTAAATGTATTTCACTAGTTAACTAGTAAAAGGCAAAGGGGTCACTAGTTAACGTGAAGACATTTTGAGCCCCACTAGTTAAATAGTAAGGTAAAAAGAGGCGTCAACTAGTTAACTAGTGAACCTTTTGCCTTTACTAGTTAACTAGCAACCCAGTCTCATGGCATTTCGTGTTCACCAACACGATTTTTAATCTATTGATTTGTGTTCACCAACACGATTTTCCCCTTTTTTTCGTGTTGCACAGCACGACTTTAAAAGCAATGTATTTCTACTGGTAATGACGCTCATGGAAGCACGGCATTCGTTTGTGTCGGCTGCCCTTAAAGGCAATGTGAGCGTCCATTCCCATTGGATAACGGAGAATTGTACACCCGGAAGTAAGTATTCCCCTTACTGTCGATTGACTTTACAGTGATATCTGCACTACTCATCGACTAAAAAAACACCAGATTATCCTTGTTAATTACACAACATTGATTGGTTTAAATTGTGTGCAATGCTTTTATATTTTTCCCCTTCGATTCGGAGAAACAAATATTTATCGGAGGATAGCAGAAGACACTACACTACCCAGAATCCCCAGCTATTGTTTGGACTACACCATGTGCTCTGTTTGACAAACCCCGTGAGAGTCCTCAAGCTCTGTGATTGGAGAGTGTGCTCCGAGGGTTACGCCGAGCCTCGAACAGCACTTGAAATGGGATGGAACCACGGCAGACTGTCCAAAACTGGATTTGAACGGGTCCACCGCGTCCCCCCCTCCCCCACCCCGTCCCCAGAACTACACATGCTGGCTATTCTGTTTCGCAACATGTTCTCTATCTATGGCACGTCTCTACTGGGAGTTGTAGTTTTAAAAGACGTTTTCGTATTTCCCATAATAAGAAGTTGCCAGTATTAAACTGTGTACATCCCTGGAGGTTTAGGGGATAGGAAACACTCACATTTAAAACATATAATTAATAAATGGGTGAAAATTGCTTGTGCCCATAAGCAGCATTAATATATATACACACATGCCAGCTAAGGTCAGAAGAGCTTTATTTAACAGCTGGTCTTATGTCTGTGACCCCTCCTGTTGTTCATTGATAACATTACATTACATTAATTGATAAGCCTGAAACATGCACTTGTCAAGATTCAGAGGCACATGTTGCAGATATGGCAGTAGCCATCGATCAGCTTAAGATAAGATACTTTATTGATCCCAAGTTGGAACATTTGCGTTACAGCAGCATGTGTACAGTTGTAAATATGCAGTGGTGTTTATTTGTAAATCATTTAGTATAATCACACAAATTCTGTGTTTTATATTTAACAATTCTGTGTTCTTTATTTATTGATTGTTCAATACCTGACAAGGCCGGAGATGAAATATCTACATACATCTTATAAGAGTATAATACATTATGTATAATAGCAGTTAAAATAAGTGCTTCAACATAGTTAACATTGCTGGAGGTATGCACACATATTGATAGATGTCTTGTAATGCACTATTGAGGAACCCGCGACTCAAGTTTTTTATTCAATGCATAACTACACCATAGTTGTGTAGGCCTATATGATATGTCAATAAACCTTAGAAAATCTTGAAATCTTGAAAGGGATGTGCAAAATAGTCATTATATACAGTCTTTAATTAACTATTAGTAGAGAATAACGAGTAATGAATATACTTTATAGGGATCGCTGCCAGAAGGGTGGCAGTGAAAGCGGAGGGTCTCGACGGACCAGACCCGGGCGACAGAAGCTGGCTTTGGGGACGTGGAACGTCACCTCTCTGGGGGGGAAGGAGCCGGAGCTTGTGCGGGAGGTGGAGCGGTACCAGTTGGATCTGGTTGGGCTCGCCTCTACGCACAGCGTCGGCTCTGGAACCTTACTTTTGGATAGGGGTTGGACTCTATTCTTCTCCGGAGTTGCTCAAGGTGTGAGGCGCCGGGCGGGTGTGGGGATACTCACAAGTCCCCGGTTGGGTGCTTCGTTGTTGGAGTTTACCCCAGTGGACGAGAGTGTCACCTCCCTACGCCTGCGGGTTATGGGGGGGAAAACTCTGACTGTTGTGTGTGCTATGCACCCAACAGCAGTTCAGAGTATACGGCCTTCTTGGAGACCCTGGAAAGAGTCCTGTATGGGGCTCCTGAAGGGGACTCTTTAATCTTGCTGGGAGACTTCAACGCACATGTGGGCAATGATGGAGACACTTGGAGGGGAGTGATTGGGAGGAACGGCCCCCCTGATCTGAACCGGAGTGGTGGTTTGTTACTGGACTTCTGTGCTAGTCATGGATTGGCCATAACAAACACCATGTTCGAACATAAGGATGCTCATAAGTGTACGTGGTACCAGAGCACCCTAGGCAGAAGGTCCATGTTCAATTTCGTTATCGTATCATCGGACCTGAGGCCGTATGTTTTGGACACTCGGGTAAAGAGAGGGGCGGAGTTGTCAACTGATCACCATCTGGTGGTGAGTTGGGTCGAGTGGCGGGAGAAGCCTCTGGATAGACCTGGTAAGCCCAAACGTGTAGTTCGGGTGAACTGGGAACGTCTGGAGGAGGCCCAGGTTCAGGAGGCCTTCAACTCACACCTCCGGTGGAGCTTTTCAGGCATTCCTGTGGAGGTTGGGGACATTGAACCAGAGTGGTCGGTGTTCAAAGCCTCTATTGCCGAAGCCGCGGCGGGGAGCTGTGGTCTCAAGGTCCTAGGTGCCTCAAGGGGCGGTAACCCTCGAACCTCCTGGTGGACACCGGTGGTCAGGGAAGCCGTCCGACTGAAGAAGGAGGCCTTCAGGGATTTGTTATCCCGGGGGACTCCCAAGGCAGTTGCAAGGTACCGACAGGCCCGAAGGGCAGCAGCCTCATCCGTGGCCGAGGCAAAGCAGCGGGTGTGGGAGAAGTTCGGAGAGGACATGGAAAAGGACTTTCGGGCGGCACCAAAGTTGTTCTGGAAAACTGTCCGACACCTCAGGAGGAGGAAGCAGGGAACCATCCAAGCTGTGTACAGTAAGGATGGGACGTTGTTGACCTCAACTGATGGAGTGTTAGGGCGTTGGAAGGAACACTTTGAGGAACTCCTGAACCCGACAACTCCGTCCTCTATGTTAGAGGCAGAGCTAGAGTATGACGGGGGATTAACACCAATCTCCCGGGGGGAGGTCACTGAGGTTGTTAAACAACTCCACAGTGGCTAGGTCCCGGGGGTGGATGAGATCCGCCCAGAAATGCTGAAGGCTCTGGGTGTTGAGGGACTGTCTTGGTTGACACGTCTCATCAACATTGCGTGGAAGTCGGAAACGGTACCGAAGGAGTGGCAGACCGGGGTGGTGGTTGAGATCTGGATCAGAGGGTGTGTGCCAATTACAGAGGCATCACACTACTCAGCCTCCCCGGGAAAGTTTACTCTAAGGTACTCGAAAGGAGGGTCAGGCCGAATGTCGAACCTCAGATTGAGGAGGAACAATGCGGATTCCGTCCTGGTCGTGGAACGACGGATCAGCTTTTTACTCTCGCAAGGATCCTCGAAGGGGCCTGGGAGTACGCTTATCCGGTCTACATGTGTTTTGTGGACTTGGAGAAGGCGTATGACCGGGTTCCCAGGGAGGTACTGCGGGAGTATGGGTTGAGGGGGTCTCTACTCAGGGCCATCCAATTTCTGTACTCCCAAAGCGAGAGCTGTGTCCGGGTCCTCGGCAGTAAGTCGGACCCATTTCCGGTGAGGGTTGGCCTCCGCCAGGGCTGCGTTTTGTCACCAATCCTGTTTGTAATATACATGGATCGGATTTCGAGGCGTAGTCATGGGGGAGGGGGTCTGCAGTTCGGTGGACTAAGGATTGCACCACTGCTTTTTGCAGATGATGTGGTTCTGATGGCTTCATCGGTCTGCGACCTTCAGCACTCACTGGATCGGTTCGCAACCGAGTGTGAAGCGGCTGGGATGAGGATCAGCACCTCCAAATCTGAGGCCATGGTTCTCAGCAGGAAACCGATGGACTGTCCACTCCAAGTAGGGAATGAGTCCTTACCCCAAGTGAAGGACTTCAAGTATCTCGGGGTTTTGTTCTCGAGGGAACAATGGAGCGTAAGATGGGCCGGAGAATCGGAGCAGCGGGAGCGGTACTGCAGTTGCTTTACCGCACCGTTGTGACGAAAAGGGAGCTAAGCCAGAAGGCAAAGCTTTCTGTCTACCGGGCCATTTTCGTTCCTACCCTCACCTATGGTCATGAAGGATGGGTCAGGACCGAAAGAACGAGATCGCGGATACAAGCGGCCGAGATGGGTTTTCTCCGCAGGGTGGCTGGTGTCTCCCTAAGGGATAAGGTGAGAAGTTCGGTCATCCGAGAGGGACTCGGAGTTGAGCCGCTCCTCCTTCGCGTCGAAAGGAGCCAGTTGAGGTGGTTCGGGCACCTAGTTAGGATGCCACCTGGGCGCCTCCCTAGGGAGGTGTTCCAGGCACGTCCAGCTGGGAAGAGACCAAGGGGTAGACCTAGGACCAGGTGGAGGGATTATATCTCTTCGCTGGCCTGGGAGCGCCTTGGGATCCCCCAGTCAGAGCTGGTTGATGTCGCCAGGGAAAAGGAAGTTTGGGGCTCTCTGCTGGAACTGCTACCCCCGCGACCCGACCACGGATAAGCGGAAGAAGATGGATGGATGGATGGATATTTATGATCCACGTCACGTTTTCAGTTCCTCATGTTTGTCTAGAAGTCTTCTCATCAGGACTCTATAAATACAGAACTACGGCAGATATGTAATATCACAGTCCACTGACATTCAAACTGAGTGAAACTATAAAAAAAGAAGTTACAAGGCACTTAATGATCTCATACATGCAAGTGTAACATACACAGATTAACACATAGGACCGCTAAGTGTAAACAAGGTAAATATAGCTAATGCTAGCTGTGCAATAAGCCAGGGTTGCCAACTTTGGGTACCTGGCTGGAGTGAGATTTTGATATCATGGGTTTATATGCGCACGAAATGACTGCTATCGTGTCAGCAGCGGGACCTTAGCATATAGGATATATACAATATATACAAATACACAATATTGGACACAGACTATAAAGGACACAAAGTTTTATTCACTAATGAAAGTCAAACACATGTTTTATTGTGTGCCTGTTGCGATAAGCAATTAATTGACTTATCGTACGATAAATAAAAATGAACTCGATAAATTGCCATTTACATGAGGATGTGACTAGCCGTTTGAAAGGATGTACTTTTTTATCATTTCTCCTGGTTCTTAGATCTGCGCATGCGCAATACGGGTCGGCAGTTGCGAGAGAGTATTTTTGTTGGGTAATCTATGGTAGGGCTAACCCATACAGTGGTGTGACTCATGTCAGTATTTGCATTGTAATTACATACACGCTCCCCTTGACAGTGAATCGCCACGCGTGAGGTTTAGATTATTTCCCTGTCTCAATCCAAATTGAACTGAATGAAATAAAAAGGCACATTTCTCTTGTAGTAAATAAAAAGGGCGACCTGGAGCCAATCCTGCAACTTCCCCACAAGTGAAAGAGTTGACGTGCTGAAAGCCCAACCCCTGCAGGGGGGTCTGGGGGGATTCTCCCCCAGCAGATTTTTTGAAATACTAACATCAAATACACATTCTGGTACTCTCTTGAGAAGAAAATAAATAAATCTATTACTACACAACATATTTTAAAAAATGATTGGTATTTAATGTAGTGTTACTTTGTTCTGAAAGCTGAACCTGCTGCTCCTCGCAGAGAGAAGAGGGAAGAGGCTGTGTGAATGACTTTACATTGTGGATAAGGGTGGATAGCCCCCATTGTTCTGTGTGTCAAAATGAAAGACAGCCCACACACCTATCAATCATCAAACCGTGGGGTCTTATTTCATTACCTGTTGATTTCTATCTACACGTAATGTTGTATCGACGTATAGAGATATACTACAGCAAAAGTATTCTCCGTGGGGACTTCCTGCAACAACACCACGCCGTTATCTTGATTCTGATTGGCCAGAAGACATTATCAAAGATGTTCTATTGAGAAGACGATCACTACCTGACAATAGTTTTCAAAACCGTTTCTAGTCTTCGGTATTCTTGTTTTTGGCGTGAGAATAGTTTGGGCAGCGTGAGAGCGTGAGATTGAGAGTGAAAGCGTGTGTCACACGCCAGATGCGTGAGAGTTGGCAACCCTGCAATAAGCATGTATACAGGCTAGGACGGCTAATGCTAGCGTGTATGCTAACGCTAGCGCCAATGCTAACGCATTTTCTCATTGAGTTTAAACATCTCCAAATGTCATCACATAAACACAATATATGTATCTAATCCTTACAGTGTAAGTGTAAGTCAAATGTATTCAGGCAAATTACTCAGACCTACTAACTGACCTGACAGAAATGATTGAGTCTATGTAAGTTTACTGCTTGGCTCAGATCCACCAACGTCAGCCTCTCTCTCTCGTTTGCTTCCTCTCCGCCAGTGTCTTTATGCTCAACAACAGGATAGAAAAACCTAAAGACACCTCCTCCATACCCATATTTGTGGAAGCTGGGCATGGCCTCTGATGAACAGTACTGGACATGAGCAGACATATTCTATGGCTATGGCATAAGACACACCTTCCCATGTCTGTGTAAAAAGGACATGACCCCTACTCTGCAGGGCTTGCAAAATATTATTCTCGGCTATGACATAACCACCTTTTTGGGGCCTCAGTGTATTTCTCCTTAAGTCAGGAGCCCCCTTCCCTGTGTACTGCTGTGAGGGAAGAGGGAAGAAACTGTCTCTCCCTTATCAGTGACACCCATAAACCATTATAGGCCTTACACACTCAATTTAACAAACCACTTGTGTTTTGTTTATATTGTAAATATAGAAAATCATAAAATATGAAGCATTTTCATTGTGGGTTATACAAGAATATAATTGACTATATTTGATTATAACTAACTGTCGTTTTAATTATTCAACCTAATATGAAGATCTCAACACAAGTGAAATCAAAGAGCCAATTAGTGTAGGCAGCTGCCGTCTGATATCAAGGATATGGAATAAATACTCAAATTGCTTGTCATATTCAACTCAAAACTCCTACTCCTTAACAGACGTTTAAATCAGTTTCTGAAGTCTGTGCTGTTTCTTCTCAACAGGTTGGAGAAATGGCCTCAGATCTCATGACCGTTGCTGCTCTGGGACGACCTTTCACCCTAGGGATGCTCTATGATGCCCGGAAAGATGAACTGGTGCCAGGTAAGACTTCACATTGTCACAAAACTTTCATCATAGTCACCGGACAACAACAATTCACCAGGCCTAACTTTACTTTGTAAGTTATCTTTTGATTGTCATGGTAAATTGAGTGTGTTATGAGAGTTGTTTCTTTGTCTCTTTGTCGAGCATCTGTGTATATCGGGATATATTTTCACTTCTTCTGTCCGTTGATTTTATTTTCTATGCATTTTAATCTTAATTATGTGCCTTTAACTATTGCCTGCCCATTAATGGTTTCTGCCTAAGTCTAGTACAAAAGAGGATAAGGGCAAAATGGGAACCGTTTTAAAGGAGAAAGGAAACACCATTACAGCTATAATATTCCGGTAGTTTATTCATTTTACAATGGATATTGATCGTAATATTTATTGTATATGATATTACTCGCCAAAAGAAAAATAATTATCCGCCGGCCGGGTGGGGAATTCCGGGACCAGGCCGCTGCCATTAGTGGAGTCCCAAATGGTGACGTCACTGTGTGGGTCCTCGCTCCGGGTATCCATACCGGAAGTCAACACAACGTGTCAGATATGGCAGCGATGGAGGAATTTTGCAATGAGATCGACGTTTTGAACGATGCTACGGGCTCCGTAGCGTCCAGCTAGCTTAGCCGCTAGCTTAGCGATAAATACACACAGCGTTGTATTCTCCTCCCCCTGTCGACCCTAAAAGCTTCAGAGGGCGGATAGCTGGGCTCCGTAGCGTCCCACTAGCTTAGCCGCTAACTAAAAGTAAACATAGATGGGTACATAGAATATGAATAAATCATCACCGATGTAGAGGATATATTTTTGTATTCACTTTGAACTCGGCCAAATGGAGTTTAATGCTTTGGGATTTAAGTTAGGCCACATAGTACGTGCATAGTTAGTGCTAACCCATGCTTTCAGCAGCTTCTCATCCTTTAGTGGCAGCCTATGGAAATGTACTTCTTCCTTCTTTGTATAAAAACCATTTTTGCAGCCTGGGGCAATACAATACGCTCCTGGCGACGACCGTTTTCTTTTGTTGGAAACCACTGGTGCATTGCACGCCATGTTGTTTGCAGCTGTATTAAGCTTTGGCCCAGGAAGCCGTACCCACACAGTGACGTCACTGGGAAAGTCCCGGATCGATAGAAGCGCCCAAGGTCAATAGGCGCGTATTTCAAAACATTTTTTGCGTATCTCGATGGTTTACATTGGAAATAGACTAGATAAATACATTTCCTAATGGAAATGTTGTCGCATGGAAAGCAGTTTGAAAAGTGTTTCCATTTCCCTTTAAACATCGGACCAATAAAGTCAGAATTCTGAGATTTTTTTTTTTACCATGTTCAATCTGAATTTACTTTAAAATAAAAACATCCATATTGACTCTGACACTTCTACAGCCAACTCACAGCTGTATCATTGCTTTTAGAAAAGAGATTATTAATGTAACCCTTTTAGAAGATATGGCCATTTGTTCTGGGAATGTCATTTTGGAGCCTGAAACCTGAAAAACAGGCTCAGGGCTTAACAGGTTAATATATGCATGCTCCATTGGCCCTTCCCCACACACTCGTTAGGTCCTGCTCTGAATCACACACACACACACACACACACACACACACACACACACACACACACACACACACACACACACACACACACACACACACACACACGCACACACACACACACACACACACACACATACACACACACATACATACACACACACACATACACACACACACACACACACACACACTTTTCTTATGGAAACTCCTGGCAGGATATGAAGCTGCAACCTGCAAAACTTTGTGTTATGTGAATTTATATAAACAAAAGTTTTGCCCTGAACTGATCCAAAAACTGTTTGCTTGCCAATTTGTCCAGGTCTCAGATTGTGGAATGAGGAAACTCTAAACGTAAAAACAACTGAAACCCCTCAGCAGAGCAGTTATTTTGAAATGTCTGCATCTGACTCCATCGAATCCAAGTCCAACATGATGGACATTGAAGCTTCTCTGAAGGCCAGTTTCATGAGTGGACTGATAGAAGTCGGAGGATCTGCCAAATATCTGAATGATGAGAAGAAATTCAAGAATCAGAGCAGAGTGACGTTTCAGTACAAAGCTACCACCAACTTCAAACAGTTGTCAGTGACTCAACTCAAAGCGATGAGCCCCCAACAAAGAGATCTCATGAAGAATGGCTTGGCGACTCATGTAGTCACAGGCATCGTGTATGGGGCAAATGCCTTCTTCGTGTTTGACAGTGAGAAGTTAGAAGACAGACAAGTCCAGGACATCCAGGGCAGCATGCAAGCTGTGATAAAGAAGATGCCTTCTTTAAATATTGAGGGAAATGTTGAACTCAAGCTGACTGATGAAGAGAAAGCCCTGACTGAGAAATTCTCCTGCAAGTTCTACGGAGACTTCATTCTTGAAAGCAACCCAGCAACATTTAAAGATGCAGTGCAGACCTATGTAGAACTTCCACAGCTACTTGGAACAAATGGAGAGAAAGCTGTGCCAGTGAAGGTCTGGCTGATGCCACTGAAACTGTTTGAACCTGCAGCTACTGAGGTGAGGAAAGATATCAGCATTGAGTTAGTGAGGAAAGCCCAAGATGCTCTGGAGAAGTTAAGGGAGGCAAAAATGAGATGCAACGATTCTCTGGAAGACAAAGTGGTAGAGAGTTTCCCCGTGCTTCAAGAAGAGTTGAGCACTTTCCTCAAACTGTGTGGTTATTATAAAACCAACATCCAGCAAGCCATCGGAGAGAAACTTCCCTCCATCCGTGAAGGAACGGAAGATGAGAGCTCACTGGAAGAAGTCTTTAGAGACAGGCACAAGTCACCCTTCAACCATGAAAAACTAAACAAGTGGCTGGATCACAAAGAGAGAGAAGTCAACATCATCAGGTCCTTTGTCGACACCATGGAGGGAGTAAAGATCGTCCTGGACCAGAACGAGCTGGACAAAGAGGTCCTTGCTTCAGGTGTAGAGGATGTTCTGTGCTTTGTTTTCACCTCCATGGTAAAGGGTGATATCTACCTTGATGAGATGGCTGACTTCTTGAAATCAACCAAGTTAGGAAGTACCGATGAAGAGGAGTGGTACTACTCCGATGAAGTTCTGAACACAATGAGAGAAAAAGCCAAATTGCTCCAGGGTGCTTCCAAAGCGCTGAAGAACAACAGCAAATTCCGTTTCCTCATAACGGCCAAAACCAATCTCAAATACAAAGGAGCAAGCATCTACCACTACAAGAAAGGCCAGCTGGTCACTGAAGACTTTCAAAAGCCTTCTTCTGTGGAGACCATCACACACAAGAGAGATCTGATCTGGTGTAAGTCAGGCTTTTTTTGAGTCAAACATATGAGTTCTCCAGCAGTTTGACCATCAAAGTTACTGATAAGATATTTTGTTATGTTTTCTCCATCAGATGCCTGTGATCTCAACCTGGACCCAAACACTGCCAACAGCCTTCTCACTCTGTCTGACGGAGACAAAAAGGCAACGAATGGAGCATGGAAGAATTATCCTCCTCATCCAGAGAGGTTTGGAAAATGGCAACAGGTGTTGTGCAAAGAGGAGTTATCTGGGTGCCATTACTGGGAGGTAGAGTGGAGCACCACTGACAGGGAGACTGTTTATGCTGCTGTTTCATACAAGGGAGTTGACAGAGAAAGCTCAGATGTGAGCGGGTTCGGCTATAATTCAGAATCCTGGTGCTTCGGCAAAAATGTGGGAGAATCACAACACTCTCTTGAGGCATTCCATGCCAACAAGAGGGTGTGGAAAGAACCTTATGCCTCTGATGGTTTCAGTATTATCGGGGTGTATCTGGACTGGCCTGCTGGCACTTTGTCCTTCTACAGAGTCTCCTCTAACACACTGAGTCACCTGTACACCTTTCACACCACATTCACTGAGCCTCTTCTCCCAGGCCTCTGCGTTGATAGAACTTCCAGCTATGCCTACCTGTGTCCAGTTGAATTGTAAATGATCTGGAGTTTTTCAGCGCTTTTCCGGTCTAGTGTTAATTTCGTTGACTAAAACTATGACGAAATATGTTCGTCAACGACCTTTTTTTCCATGACGAAAACGAGACGATGACGAGACGGCACTGACGGCAGTAAACAATAACTGTAACGAATCATCATGCAATATCGTTGACGAAAAGTGACGAGACGAAAATGTAGTTTACTAAATAAAAACTATGCCAAAATCTCTCTTTACTTTCGTTGACGAAAAATGAGAAGACGAAATATTATCAAAGATAACGTTACATCTCTGATAGTCAGTTTTTCTCTCAGCAGTTCCATTTCCGATGCTGCGGCAGGGCAGCAGCTGTGTGTCTGTGCTGCGGCAGGGCAGCAGCTGTGTGCCTGTGCTGCGGCTGAGCAGCAGCTGTGTGTCTGTGCTGCGCGCGGCGGTACATTTGAATTATACCGGGCAGCGGCACACTGTGAACTGTCAGGAAGACTCGGGTCTAACTCATGGTCTAACTCATGGTCTAACTCAAGGTCTAACTCGTGGTCTAACTCGTGGTCTAACTCGTGGTCTAACTCGTGGTCTAACTCACGGTCTAACTCGTGGTCTAACTCACGGTCTAACTCACGGTCTAACTCGTGGTCTAACTCAAGGTCTAATTTGTGGTCTAACTCGTGGTCTAACTCGTGGTCTAACTCGTGGTCTAACTCGTGGTCTAACTCAAGGTCTAACTCATGGTCTAATTTGTGGTCTAACTCGTGGTCTAACTCACGGTCTAACTCACGGTCTAACTCATGGTCTAACTCATGGTCTAACTCGTGTTCTAATTCATGGTCTAACTAGTGTTCTAACTCATGGTCTAACTCGTGGTCTAACTCGTGGTCTAACTCACGGTCTAACTCGTGGTCTAACTCGTGGTCTAACTCGTGGTCTAACTCGTGGTCTAACTCGTGGTCTAACTCATTGTCTAACTCGTGGTCTAACTCATGGTCTAACTCGTGGTCTAACTCATGGTCTAACTCGTGGTCTAACTCATGGTCTAACTCGTGGTCTAACTCATGGTCTAACTAACCTTATTTAACAGAAAATGAAATGGCACCAACAGGGCTTGGGAGCAGTGGTCGCACTCGCGTTAACCGAATACCCCCCCGTCAGCGCGAGTGATTGATAAATTGTGCACTCGACGGATAATAATGGATTATGACGGAAATGTTACGATCCTGTCCGTCAAAATGACTGACAACGAAAAAGTCTAAAGCCACCACTGCTTGGGAGAAAGAAACGATGTGATATTTGGGCCCATTTTCGCTACAATGAGGCGGAGAAAAAAAGCGAATGCATTGTTTTATCAGAAGGGAAGCAATGTGGCCATAACACCGGTAACAACACCACATACCAGATACTCTCTGCAAAGCTGCTTAATCATTCAACCTGTGTTTTTCATCAAATAGGGACAAGATATAATCTTATTTATTTATATATACTAAAATGACAAATTATTGGTTTTGGCTAGTTTGACTGAAATGTTCTATATAATCTGATGACTAAAAAAGACTCAACAGTTTTCATTGACAAAAAGTAGACTAAAATAATTAGTTTTCTTTGACTAAAATAAGACTAAAATGCTCAGACTTTTAGTCGACTAAAACTTGACTAAATAAAAACAGCATGAAGGTGACTAAATATGAGAAAATTTAACACAGGACTAAGACTAAAACTAAATTAAAAAATAGCTGACGAAATTAACACTATTCCAGTCTTTACGACTCATCAAAGCGCTTTTACATTGGCAGCCATTCACACACATTCATAGAGGCAGAGGCTGCCATACACCTGCTCAGTAACCTAACGTTCACACACATCTACACACATCCCAATATAACTTAAACCTGCTACTCAAAATCAAAAATGCATTCAAAGAGGGACAGGGAAATGTTTCATTATTGCTTTCTACAATTGAGCTTGCATGATGAAGTATTCTGGGGAGTCGTCTTCACTGTACTCTGGTTAGAGTTCCCATTCATTAACATTGTGTGCAGTTATTGTCTGGTGTGAAGCGGGTACACCTGTTGAACACCTGAGAGGTCAACATGTCCCAACTCCTCCCACTAAGGCAATGATGAAGAACTCTTAGCTTCTTGGTCGCTCTAAAGTTTGAAATGGCAACCTAACATCCCATTCTAACTTTAACGTGCTCCACAGAATCAAACATTCATTCAAACCCAGAGGGACCAGAACAAATGAGGATATAAAAAAGTGACTTTCAGTGAATGTTGATTTCATCATCTTCTCAAACTGTTTGAAGCCGATGCTTTACGAACAGTTGAACAATATTTCTTCATAGGAACTTTCTATCGTAGTAACATATACTCAAGTATTATATATCCGGCAATCGCTCTGTCAAAACTGATGTTGAAATACAGCACATATAAACATAATGGGGAAAATAGTTGCTTATTCTGTTGAATTGATTCATTATTTTAGGACATAAGGTTCTTCAAGAGCCAATTGCTTTTGCTTTGTCTTTCTTTAAAGCAAGTTATATTTAGAGAACACAAGAGGAGTCTTTTCTCTCATGAAACCGGTGTGGGTGGGTTTCTCTGTTGAGGACAACATTAGACATGCTTTATCAACATTAGAATGATGACATGTGAAATCATAGTTTCAAAGACAAAGAATATCTGTTTTGTTAAATGTATCATTTTGATTATGTTGGGAATATCCTATCGCTTATTTCAGCATTTGTTTATTTCCTTCTTTGTGCAGAACTCACAGCTCATGGATAAAAATGCAGAAGTTGTTTTGTTTGAGAGAATCACTGTTAACACCATGTAGTTGGAAATATTGCTGATGGTTATAAAGATGAAGCAACATCAGATTCCTGTAACACTTCAACATCTGGATATGTTCACTCTGTTCTTAATAAAGAGACCTGACTTTACACTGAGGGCCAGTTGTTGTTATTTATTGTATTCTGGAAGTGGTGTCTCATCCACTATATTCTGACTAACGGGGTCAAATCCATAGGTTTCTTGTTAGTGACTTTATATCAATTGCATTCTGGTAAATTGTATATATTCTAGGGCTGTCAGTCGATTAAAATAGTTAATCGCGATTAATCGCAAATTAATCGCACATTTTTGATCTGTTCTAAATGCACCTTAGAGGAATATTTTTCAAGATTTTAATACTCTTATCAACATATGAGTGGACAAATATGCTTTATGCAAATGTTTATTATCATTTGAACAATGACAAAAATTCTCATGAATATTAAACACAACAACCTCTGAACATTACAAATATTCGCCTCAATTCAACCTGGAACACAATATACAATACAAAGTGTGTGTGTGTGTGTGTGTGTGTGTGTGTGTGTGTGTGTGTGTGTGTGATCGTTGGAGCTATGTGCAGCTCAAGGCATATGCTCGAACGGGAGCTGCCTAGACGCTGCGATCATGTTGCGCGCACTATCCGTGCTGAGTGTGCTGACTGTTCGTACAATGTCCCGCTGTCTGCTTCCTGCATCAAGTCAAGTGCTCGGCGCAGTTGTCGGCGAAATGTCGCTCCTCTGTTTTCATTGAAACAGCTCCTTATATCCGTTAGCGTAGCTAGCTAGCACCAGATGCTAACAACAACAATACACGTAAGGTCTCTCCTGGGGGGTATACTAGTACTACGAAGCAGGATTATTGCTTAGCCGGCTAAATTCAGGGAAAACTCCGGCTTTCCGGTCCTACGAAGCTGATTCTCTTTTTACCAGGCTAGATCTCCATGGTAACTTATGCTTAGCGGCTAATCTGGGGGGTATACTACGAATCTAGTTCAACCTATCCTGGATATGTTTTGAGTTATCCGGTTGACTTAATCCAAAACAAAGCCGCTCTCGCTAAACTGTCCTACAACGCTGGCTATCAACTCGTTCGCTCAAGCCAGCCGTGTCCTATCTAGTTAGATGCGCGTTCACATGAAAGGGGTGGTATCTGGAGCATTCGACCAATCACAAACATGAAGAAGCGTACTGACAGCGCAGCGTCATACTTCCTGAATAAAAAGTCAACTATAATATTAGACATATGAAGAAGTTAAACTTTAAACATCCATGACTAAACACTTTATCCAGGATCAAAGCCACAGAGCTGCACCTGCAAGGTGAACACAGCTGGTAATAGAACTAGTGTTTGAATGCGTACATTAACAGGTTTATGATATCACTGCCGATCTGACTTTCATTACATTTGACTCGAGTGTTTCGTCAACTTAATGTGTTGCTTAAAATAATCCTTCTGCATACAGTATGTGACACTGTGAGTGTTGCACGGCCAGATACGGCTCAGCTGACTCAGATAAGGAGATATTATGACGCATGTGATATGATGTGATATGAATGATAATGGGACACATTGACGTCTGCACTCACAGTGCCGCGGACTGTAGGCTACGTAATGTTACTTTGATCTGGTTACTTATGTTGTGGAAGATATTGAATTAAGCGTTCTTAACATAATAGTATAATGATAGTTATAATAGTCCGATCGCTGTGAAGATGGTAGGTGATGTTCTATTCATTTTCACATTCACACAGTCGGTGATTTTGGCCGGCCGTCTTTCCTGCAAGCGCAGTTTAAACTGTATTTCCTCCGCACACTGAGCTCTGATTGGTCAGCAGGCGTGGTGCTTTCGCTGAGTTGATCTCTTATCCTGGAACCTATCCTGCTTCGGAGCACAGACTAGGTTCCAGGATAAGTCACCATGGAGATCTAGCCCGCTAAAAAGTGAACCAGCTTCGTAGTACCGGAAATCCCAGAAGTTATCTTGCTAAACGAAAATCCTGCTTCGTAGTATACCCCCCTGGTCCGGAGCAGGTTAGGTTGCAGGCTAAGAGCTCAACTCAGTGAAAGCACTGCCTGCGGACCAATCAGAGCTCAGTGTGCGGAGTTTAAAGCGATCAAGTCATATTACAGGAGGAAGGAAATACAGAAAAGCTGCCGTTGCAGGAAAGACGGCAACAATCAGCGACTGTGTGAACGTGAACATGAATAGAACATCACCTCCCATCTTCAGAGCAATCTGACTTTTATAACATTAGCGTTAAGAAAGCTTACTTAAATATCTGCCACAACATAAGTAACCGGATCAGAGTAACATTAAGTACAGTCCGCGGCATATCACTTCATAATGTATCATATATCTCCTTATCTGAGTCAGCTGAGCCGTATCAGGCCGTGCAACACTCACAGTGTCACATACTGTATGCAGAAGTATTATTTTAAGCAACACATTAAGTTGACGAAACACTCGAGTCAAATGTAATTAAAGTCAGATCGTGTCTTACAAAAAATGCACATGTGTTAATCGCGTTAAAATAATTAGTGGCGCTAATTTTTGTTTGTTATTAACGCGTTAACTTGACAGCCCTAATATATTCATTGTAATCTGGTGAATGGTGGCTTACTTATTGTGTTCTGAGCATTACTGGTTAAATTGGTGAAAGTTACCTAATGCAATGCATCTTGGTCGAGATGACCTGAATCATTTTCAGCTTTACTTTCAAACTGTTTATGTTAGAACACTATTCAAAAGACTCGTTGTAACCCTGACCCTATTTAGAGAGAATGGACGTCCATTCTCAGGAGACGTCTGACAGTGGTGCGGTTACCCAAAGTGACAGAGCCCCAAACGACGGACTGTAAGCAGGGTCCCACACTCACAGGCAGAGATCCAGGGTGATGCACATGACTTTCTTACCCAGGAATAAGTGTGTGAAAGCTGGGTAAAAGTTATGTGAATACAGGGAGAGAGCAGCAGCAGGCTGTGACCCAGAGAGCTCCTTCCAGCACCTCACTCTCCCACCCAGAGGACAGGCTGCTTCACAGCACTATGTAACCCAGGAAAGAAGCTTGAAACCTGTCAATTTCATCCACATTTGACTCATGAAATGTACAGGAATCTGTCCATTTCATCCACATTTGACTCATGAAATGTACATGACATGTACAGGAATCTGTCCATTTCATCCACATTTGACTCATGAAATGTACAGCAGAGTCAATGCTGTAAGCAGGGTCCCACACTCACAGGCAGAGATCCAGGGTGATGCACATGACTTTCTTACCCAGGAATAAGTGTGTGAAAGCTGGGTAAAAGTTATGTGAATACAGGGAGAGAGCAGCAGCAGGCTGTGACCCAGAGAGCTCCTTCCAGCACCTCACTCTCCCACCCAGAGGACAGGCTGCTTTACAGCATTATGTAACCCAGGAAAGCAGCTTCAATCCTGGGTATGTCAATGTTAAAAAGTGCATTAAACTGGTTTGATTACCCAGGAATAAGTGTGTGAAAGCTGGGTAAAAGTTATGTGAATACAGGGAGACAGCAGCAGCGGGCTGTGACACAGAGGTACACAACGATGTGTACACTGGGTCATTCAGAATGTGCTATTTCTGAATAAATAGCACATTCTGAACATATGTCAAACAGAGATTCCTATTAAAAGTTATCAATTAATAGCAAGATTTGACATAGGCTATTTCACAGGACACAGGCTATGTCAGACTTCCATGACATACACCGGGAAAAGCACCTCTCTGTGGCGGCTCACAGAGCCCCAAATGACGGACTAAGCAGCTCCAGCATCTCACCCTGACATGAGCAAACAGGCTATTTCACACTACCAGGAGACAGAGCGCGAAAACCACCTCTTTCTGGCCCTACACAGAGCCCCAAATGACGGACTAAGCAGCTCCAGCATCGCTCCCTGACATGAGCAAACAGGCTATGTCAGACTTCCATGAAATACACACATACATACTCACAGAGCCCCAAATGACGGACTAAGCAGCTCCAGCATCTCTCCCTGACATGCGTACTTCCATAACATCGCACACCGTGAGACCCCGGGCCCCCGGACTTAAGTACTCCCCCACGGACTAAACCCAGATGTTCACACCCTACAGAACCTCATGCCCCTGGTAATCTTAAAGGGGGGTGGATTTTGCGGTGCTTTACCGTCCGCCCATCGGCATCCATATTCGGCCTTATTCACAGCACCACCCACCCTCCTGTGGAGGATGTTCTCATGGCCCTGGTAACACTTAAAGGTGGTGGATTTTGTGGTGCTTTACTGTCCGCACACCAGCATCAATATTCGGCCTTATTCACAGCACCACCCACCCTCCTGTGGAGGATGTTCTCATGGCCCTGGTAACACTTAAAGGTGGTGGATTTTGTGGTGCTTTACTGTCCGCACACCAGCATCAATATTCGGCCTTATTCACAGCACCACCCACCCTCCTGTGGAGGATGTTCTCATGGCCCTGGTAACACTTAAAGGTGGTGGATTTTGTGGTGCTTTACTGTCCACACACCAGCATCAATATTCTGCCTTATTCACCGCACCACCTGCCCTGCTGGAGGTTCACACTTTAACTTTTTTTTTTACCCTCGTCTGCCTTACACATCCTCCCACACTTGAGCACTCCTCACTCGGACTAAACCCCTCCATGCACACCCAGACTGCACCCAGAGAACAGGCTGCTTCACAGCACTTTGCAAGCCAGGAAAAGTGATTGAATCCTGGGTATACATGTTTTAAATAGTCTGATACCTCCAGGGCGCATCACCACATTTTACAAGCCAGGGAAGGTGCCTGAATCCTGGGTAAACATTGTTTAATTGTTTAAGTATTTTTAAATGTGTGAAAACAGTGTTTTGTCACTTTCAAAACTCTCCCCTCATTGACCGGATAAATTGGGTCGATGTTGTATTCAATCTGACCGTTAATATTCCAGTGAGACGAAGTACGTACAATGACTGGAGTGATCCCATGTTTTTTTTCTTATGATCTAACTTGGTTAAAGCTTCACGAACAACATCAACAGTAAAAGGGGTAAAACTAAAAGGGTTTTCCAACACACGTTTTTCAGAGTCACAGACTGTGGTGTTCACAGAAGCAGAGTTAGTGACAGAATCAAATAGAGAACCACAGGACACAAAATGCTCATTAAAGCAATTTAGCATAGTTGCCCTGTCCGATATAGAGCCAGATGCTGTGGTAATGCACGGAGGTAGCTCATTACGGAAATCGCCGGTGGATATCGATTTAATGGCTTTCCAAAATGTTCCAGGATTATTCAGATTATTTTTGGAAACTGACAGATAGTACTTTGATTTAGCACTTTTGATATGAGAAGTGAAGCTATTTCTTAGCTGCCTAAAACGCAGCCATTCTACCTCTGAGCCTGATCTCCTAGCCTTTGCCCAGGCCTTGTTTCTCTCATGAAGGACACTGGACAGATTAGCAGAAAACCAAGGATTGTCTCGTCCCTTCACTCTAAATGTACGCAGGGGTGCATGTCTATCAATGATCTCCATAAAAACAAGATAAAAATAAGACCATGCAGTTTCTACATCAGCACACAGATCGTTTTTTCCCCAATCAAACCCAAACAGATCATGAACAAAACCCTGCTCCACAAAATGTTTTATGTCTCTCTTGATGATAATGCGAGGTTTAACCTTTTGGACCTTAGTGTCCCTAATTGTGGCTACAACACAGTGATCACTCAGATCATTTGCAAATACTCCCACAGATTATTATTTATGGGGAACATTAGTTAGAGTGAGATCAATTAGGGAGGATTTATTAGGGGACTTCCTGTTAGGGCGAGTATGACTGTCAACAATCTGAGTAACATTCAAAGAGATACAAAGGTTTTTAAAATCCTCTGACACTGCAGTTAACCAGTCCCATTTAAAATCTCTAAGTAGCACTATTTCCTTGTAGTCTAGTTGAGATAAAAGATTTGCTAGTGAAGACAAGGAGTCTTTGACAGCTGAGGGGGGTATGTAACAGCCCACCACCATAACCTGTTGCCCCTTTGCCACTTCTATATTTATGGCTAAAAATTCAAATTGCTTACTGATCGATTTGGAAACTAATGTGGTTACACTGAACTTATTCTTAACATAAATGGCAACGCCACCACCTTTATTAGGCCGGTCGGTACGATACACATTATAACCATTTAAGGCAATGTCAGAGGCCAACATAGATTTGTTTAGCCACGTTTCTGATAAAACAATGACGTCAGCGTCAGTCGAGCCCAGATGCGGATAAAATCTAGTTTACCTAACAGACTGCGCACATTCAAGTGGATGAGACCCAACCCAGACCTAGCTTTAAAATCAGCAGGAGTACAGGGCGGACCAGGGTTAGGTTGGACATTTCCTGACAGTAATAACAACAAAAAAACCAGGCATCTTTTCCTCTTAAACGGCACACATACACCATCATCTTCTCTATAATCACCAGCAAAGTCTGTGAAAGTGTGATTAGAGCTTAAGAAGCAGTCCTGAAGAACCATCATAGCAGGCAAACAAAAAAGACAAACATATCTTGTGGAGCAGATTGTCCGCGACAAGGCAACCGGCAATTGTTTGTGCAGCACATCTGAACCTCCGCAGGGGATTCCCACCGCGGGTAGCAGAACATACCCGAATCCAGTAGACCTCTCAGGATTACTAGAGATCTTCTCACAGTCCAAAACAGCAAACAAGCACAGCAGAAACATGACATGTGCCATTCTCCGATGTTCCCCGGGCAAGAACCCTCCTCCTCAGCCACACTGCAGCCAGGAAAGGTGGAAAGCAAACCCCAGCTGTGGTGAATCCTCCTTCGCACAGCAGCACACGCCCGACGGGAGCAGGCCCCAGCCCGAAGCGTGGAGCCACTCCGTCTCTCCGCGACGTCCTCGGGGCAAAAAACCTTCTCCGCACAGCCGCACTCCACAGGTGGGAGCAGGCCTCTGCAGACCACAGACACCAGACAGGTGGAAGCAGGCAGCAGCCGGTGGAGCCGCTCCGTCTCCTCGCGACGTCTTCATCGAGGGGAAACCACCCAAGCACAGCCGCACTCAACAGGTGGGAGTGGGCCTCTGCAGACAACAGGACAGGACCAACGAAAAAGGATTCAACCCGCTGACAAGAGAGCCCACCTCCGAAGATCGTGACTGGCTGAGGGACAGACTCGGGGGCAGGTTCTCAGGAATGTCTTGGCTTCTCTCCCCCGAGCCAGAAGAGGAACACTACAGCTTGGAAACACTTACTGTTCCTGAAATGATCAAACCTGTTGGGCATCAGGGACCTGAGGCAATTGTGGCAAGCATGGCATTGTCTGAGGAGCTACAGAGGGCAATTCAGGTGGCTACCACTGGTCAGCAAACCAACCCAAACTGGCATTTGTTCAGGAAAGGAAGGTTGACTGCCAGCAACTTTGGAGCTGTCCTGAGGTCAAAGCGTGTGACTGCTTCCCTTATTGCCAGGGTGCTAGGGCAACAACAGGCCCTTGATGGTGTTTTGTCTGTACAGTGGGGGACTATGAATGAATGTGAGGGTGTCAGGGACTTTTTTTCCCGTCTGTGAGGAAAATAAATGGGGCTAAGAGCCTCAAAATACTGAAATCTGTATTTTTGTAAATCTTTTTTTCCTTATTTACAATAACACACAATTATCCTTGTTTTTATTTATTAGTTTAATTCTATAATCTTGGGCTTTTTAGCCATAAATAAAGTCACCGGAAACAGACGTAGGCCTATAAGGGACATTTTGAGGATACACACAAACCCACTGAACAGATTACCCAAGATCCTCAGCTTGAAGCTCGTTGATTGGATGTTTAGCCGCAATGCATGTTGGGATATGATGTTAATGCGATATGATATCCGAAAAAAAATAAAATAAATAATACTTTATTCCGAGTGTGCTTGCTTTTCTCTTTGGAAGTCCTCACATAACGGCATTGTAATACACAGTTCGGCTGCATTAAATATTACAGATCTGCCGTAGTTCTTTATTTATAGAGCCCTGATGAGAAGACTTTTGACAAACAAGAGAACTGCCGCCAAAACTGAATAATTGACGTGGATCATAAATATATCAACAATTAAACAACACCTTGCATTTCTTTTCAGAAAATACGCCTCCTTGCAGTATCAACACTAATTCGGCTGACTTTTATATTTGATCCAATCGGTAGATAGGTTATATTTACACCATAACGGTGCACAGCTGATAGAAAAGGACTTGTAGTTTTTAAAGATATTTCGAAAACAGTTCTAAATTGTTTTGAATCCTACTTAAAGGACAGAAGCCACTTTGTTTCTATAGGTAAATACACATCGGAGTTGACAAATATGACATGTGGCTAAGGCTCCATCTTGGGGCCTCTTCTCTTTAACATCTACATGCTACCACTGGCTCAGATAATGAAAAACAACAACATAAGTTACCATAGCTATGCGGATGACACACAAATTTACGTAAACGTTTCACCAGGAGACTATGCTCCAATTCAAACACTGAGTAAGTGCATTGAACAAATCAATGACTGGATGTGTCAGAACTTTCTCAAATTAAACAAAGATAAAACTGAGGTAATGGTTTTTGGAGCCAAGGCAGAACGTATAAAAGTTAGCGCTGAGCTTCAGTCTGCAATGTTCAAAACAACAGATAAAGCCAGAAATCTAGGTGTAGTCATGGACTCTGACCTGAGTTTCAACAGTCACATTAAAACAGTTACTAAATCAGCCTACTATCACCTAAAGAACATATCTAGGATTAAAAGACTAATGTCACAGCAGGATTTGGAAAAACTTGTCCATGCTTTTATCTTCAGTAGACTCGACTACTGCAATGGTGTCTTCACATGTCTCACTAAAAAATCTATTAGGAAGCTGCAGCTGATTCAGAACGCCGCTGCTCGAGTCCTCACTAACACTAAGAAAGTGGATCACTCCTGTTCTGAAGTCTTTACACTGGCTTCCTGTGTGTCAAATAATAGATTTCAAAATACTGCTGCTGGTTTATAAAGCTTTGAATGGTTTAGGCCCAAAATACATTTCTGATCTACTGCTAAATTATGAACCATCCAGATCTCTCAGGTCTTCAGGGACTGGTCAGCTTTCTGTCCCCAGAGTCAGAACTAAACATGGTAAAGCAGCGTTCAGTTATTATGCTCCATCTGGAACAAACTCCCAGAAACCTGCAGGTCCGCTGCAACTCTGACTACTTTCAAATCCAGCAAGAAGACTTTTCTTTTTGTCGCTGCTTTTAATTGAACTATTCATATCTTAGACTGCACTGTAACTTGTATTTCTTCTTTTAATGTTTATTTTATTAGCTTTTCTTTTTAATGACTGATTTTAAATGCCATTTTCTTAATGTCTTTCATTTTTTGTAAAGCACTTTGAATTGCCTTGTGTTGAAAAGTGCTATATAAATAAACTTGCCTTGCCTTGCCTTACTGATTTTCTTTGAATATCAGAATGTAAATACTGAGTTGAGAGAATAGTCAGGGGATTTGGGTGATGGGAGACACATCTATGGAATCACAATTTCAATAACTTTCCATTAAATGACGGATATGGCTTTTTTTCTGTGATGTTTTACAAATCAGATATTAATGTGTAGAAGTAAAACATGAGAAATAGTATAGCAATATCCTGTAAAATTATGTAAAAACATAATTTTTGACAAAAAACATGAATATGATGTTATACATACATAAGTGTCCTACACTAATAATAGAAAGTTCTTATTACTATGCTGTGTGTTCCTTGTGTGCACCGCCTAGTGGTTAAAGCACATTATTGAATTATTTTTGTTGAATAATGTTATTTTTGTTGAATAATGTTATTTGATGAAAAAAAATATTAAGAGTACATACTTTCATAGGGGGAAAGTGGAAGGTCAATGATAGAAGTATAACATATACAAAAATCAAGAAGATACTGTAAGTGATCTCTACAATAAAACAGTTTAGTGCTGGATGTACAAAGATATTAATATGAAGATGTGCAAAACAGACAAACTAATTAACCTTTATTAACACATTAAAGAATACTTTAGGTTAAGGTCTTCTTTCAAATAAGAAAAAAGCTTTGGGAACATCTATCTACAGATAAATATTAAGCCTGACAAAGTACTTAACGTCTAATATATTGCTTTCATGCAATGTTAACTATATTGAAGCACTTATTTTAACTGATTATACCAGGGCTCGACATTAACGACTGCCCGATGGCTCGGGGCCATCTAGTATTTAGCTCGGGCAATGAAGCCTCACCTGCTGGTTGCCCGATCGGGCAACCTATCATGCCAGTATCATGCAGCTCGCGGATCAGTAATGAGTGATCCGACAGTAAAACTAAACATATCTATAACTAGTTACGGTGGTTTGAGAGGTCATTAAAATAGCTACGTGTGATTTTGTTTTGTTCCGCTCACCGCTGCATGTGATCATGCAGAGCTGCGTGTGGACTCGTCAGCAGCAGCTGATCTCTCTCTCCCGTCAGATTAGACTTCACTCGCGTTTATGTCCATATCGATCAGATCCAGCTGGTTCTAGCTAATGATAGGACTACCTGCTTATTAAAAGACACCTAAACACCAAGTGTCGCTATGCAACTGGGTGAGGCCACAAAGTATAGCGCAGCATTATGCATTTGTTTACATGCCCACCGGAACCCCGAGGCATTACCAACAGATCAACGCACAATCAACCCATACAGGACATCTCTTTCTCCACATTAAGTGTTAGACATTAGAATTAACTATTCTTGTCTGCCACATACTCTTCTGTCTCTCACATAAGTGGCGTAACTGAAGCGGTATTGCGCTAAAGGGAAATTATTTTGAAAGAAGAGCTTTAGATTTGCCGGCTAACGGGAACTCTGACGTCACCATTTTGTGGTGACGCCGGATGCGCTCGGCTCCTCTCGACTGCTACTCGGGTCTGCTTGGTCAGCTTCTGGAAGAGGAGGCATTCGTTCGACCAACTTACAGTAGATAACATTACAGACATTTTTAACAGGGGCCATAATAGTGTAAATAATGTTTGTTTTGGCAGTTATAACTGAATGTAATGTTTTCTACTTGTGTCCATCTGGAAGGCATCTGCTTTCATCAGATGGAAAGTGTCTTGACCAACAACTTAAGTATTTCTTATAGCTATGCAGTGCATGCAAGCGAGCAAACACAAACAAGAACAAACAAACAAGTGAAATGAAGAATAAAATTGTACAATATAATATTGTGGTGGTTCATCTTATAATTCAGTCTAGAGAATGCACCAGACAGCATCTCATCACAGGGCCATCTCCCAAAATCCTTAATGTCATGCACTGTATACATATTAATTATACTCTTATATAGATAGAATAATAAATGTGCAGAATTTGACAGTTTAATGGTGGAGGTACACAGATATTGATAGATGTCTTGTAATGCACTGTTGAGGAACCTGTGACCCAAGTTTTTTATTCATTGCATAACTACACCGTAGTTGTGTATATGATATGTCAATAAACCTTAGGAAATCTTGAAATCTTGAAAGGGATGTGCAAAACAGCAATTATATACAGTTTTTAATTAACTATTAGTAGAGAATAACGAGTAATGAATATACTTTATAGAGATCTGCAGATACATGTTTAGTCTTCTCAAGCACCAACTATCAAATATCTCTCCTGATTGTTGGCACTTGACAATCACCTTCCCTGAATTTTACTCAGGTGTAACTAAAGTCTGATTTAAGGGTTGTTTATATTTCACATCATTAATCAGAATATGCAGAGTTACTAAAGTAAATGTAGTGGAGTAAAAATACCAGGTTAACCTCTGAATTGTAGTGGAGTAGAATATATATTAATGCTGCCCATTATGGATACAAGCGATTTTCACCCATGTAGTAATTACATGTTTTAAATGTGTACACACCAATGTGTTTCCTGTCGCCTAAACCTCCAGGGCTGAACACAGTTTAATACTGTCAACTTCTAATGTTGGGAAAAACGAAAACGTCTTTTAAAACTACAATTCCCAGTAGAGACGTGCCATAGAGAACATGTTGCGAAACACAATAGCCAGCGTGTGTAGTTCTGGGGGGGCGTTCGAGTCCAGTTTGAATAGTCTGCCGTGGTTTCCTTCCATTTCAAAGAGCTTGACGCTCGGCGTAACCTTGGCACACTGCCACTCCAACATCCAATCCCAGAGCTTGAAGATTAATCACGGGGTTTGTCAACGGGACTGTAGTCCCAAACGATAGCTGGGGATTATGGGTAGTGTAGTGTCTTCGGCCATCCTAAACTGAAATGTTTTTCGGATATCATATTGCATTAACAACCAGTGGCGTTTTCTCCTGGAGGCCAAGGGAAGCCGGCTTCCCCTGTTTTTTCGGGTTTGTAGTTATAATTTTAATAAATAAATAACAATTCGTTTAGTTTCGGTAATTCTTTGTTGTGTGTTGCTGCCGGCCCGTCTCTCCCCCATTCTTATTGAGTATTTTACAAAGAGTGAAACAGCGCCCCTCTAGATGTCATGGTGAAACAGTAGATTGCACTCACTGTTGTGAGAGGAGGCCAGCAGAAACTGGCTTCCCTTGGTGAAAACAAATGGAGGGATTGACCAATCAGATGAGGCTCACGTGATGCCCCTGCCAACCTGTGATTGGTCAGGGCCATGCCAAGGGAAGCCAGAGGCGGCTGGCTTCCCTTGCCTCACAATCCGATCAAATCGCATCAACTTAGTGTTGCAGTGACGCGTCCTAAAACCCGGAAGTAAGCTGCGCTCAGTTTCCCTCGACAAAAAAGCAATGGGAGTTCTCCATAGGATTTAGGAAAATAGCTCGAAATAAGGTCAGTGGAAAACGAACCTGTTTGATAAATGCACGTTGTGTTCAGTCGGATAATATCCACATGTCTACCCTACTTTTATAATTTTCTAATCATAAATCTAATCGATATAAGATAGATAGTGTCACTGCACCACTCTCACCACCGTTAGAAAGTAGCAAGCAACTGAAGCAAGTGCATTTATGGAGGGTGGAGATTTGGAGGATTTAATCAAACATAATTGTACTAAACTTCCGCTACAGCAGCAACAACAAATACAATCTGATGACCAGCCGATGCCCAAACTGGAGCTGTGCACAGCGAGGAAAACAGGAGCGAATCGGACGTAAAACGTTAAAGGTCTCCTGATTTAGTTTGTGAATTAGGGTTAGGTGCCTCGGTTACAACCGGGTTAAAGGAGAATGTGGGGCAGCAGCTGCTGACCAGAAAAGCCGGTCAGGGGCAGTAGGATGGAATGTTGTTGTTGGACGACAGTGCGCGTATACATCGGGGCTCCACCCACTGTACCCATAGAGTCCAGTAGAGGGCGGAGCCTGTGAGAGATATAACGTTGGGTTACGTATTGTAACCCTTGTTATATTAGCACAGGCGGAGCCCTCTACTCAGGGCATTGTCTGTTCTATACCGCTCGCTGAAGAGAGGTGTAGGATGATAGTCAGGAGGCGAGGCCTCCTTTTATACGGTGTGATCATAGGGTGTGATGCACGCGCATTCAGGTAGGCCCGCCCAAGGCCGGCTACGTCTATAGAAGTCTCAGTGGGAGAATGCTCGCAGGGTAAGGTAGTACCCATAGAGTCCAGTAGAGGGCTCCGCCTGTGCTAATATAACAAGGGTCACAGTACGTAACCCAACGTTTCATGGAAGTCACACCGTCACATATAAGAGCATTAAGACATACAGTACATAGGCTAAAACAAAACATCCAAAGATATAACCTTGCACTTTGATAAGTCTCGTGAACATTTTCACTATTTTGACATTTTTATAGATCAAAATTGAACTAAAAGAAATAAATGTAGATTAATCCGTATTGAAAATAAGTGTCAGCTGCTACACTAATTATAATAGTTATATTTCTTAATTAAGATATTACTGTATTGATCCCAATTTGAGAAATGTTTGTGTTGCAGCAGCATAAAAAGAAAAACAAAATATAAGTTATTATATATACATGTATGTGAGGGATGGAATATTAAATATTAAATTGAATATAAATGTAAAATGTACATGTGATTTTACGTCCAAGAGAAGCTATGGAGTTCTCTGCCAGCCAGAGGTGATTTGTTATTAGTTCAATATGTCAAACTGATTTCCCTGACTACAATCTTTAGTTACATGGTGAAACGTTATGCTGCTTGGACTAATTAGACTTATCATATAAGCCACACAGGTTTTAATAGGATGTATTCATTATCTTTACTTATGTTGCGGTCTTTTCAGCAGCGCCATCTCACTACCCATCATTTAAATTTCACCGTGACATGGACAAAAATGTAACATCAGCTTACCTCATGGCACGAATCCAGACTCTCATTTGGAAAACATTGGCCGGGAAACGATAGAACGAGCACGTTTCATGCGAAGACCTGTGGCTGCAACCCGGAGCAAAGCAACAAACCATTGCGTAGCTAACTAGTAGCGCTAGCTTTAGCTAACGTTAGCTAATGAAACGAACTGCCCGGTAAAATTGGAAAACGCTGGTAATTAATTATTCTATCATTTGTGTTAAAAACGACAATTTGAAAAATACAGATTCTAATGGTCAGATATAGATATACAAATACTTGTATGCTTCTGCGGACCGCATGACAGTCTTGACTGGGGTCTTGAGAGGGGTCTCACTACCGGAGGCTTCTGCTGACTGCATGACAGTCTTGACCGGGTCTTGAGAGGGGTCTCACTATGCTTCAGCCTTGCCAGGACCTGATGTGCCTCATCTCGGGAGAACTCAGGGTGGTCATGAGTTACATGACAGTCTAGTCTCTTCCCAGCATACACCCTGTGATGGGACAGGGTTTGGTCCGAACATGTATTCGGCCACTGGCCATTTTAAGAATGATGCCTCTTTCCTCCAAGTTCCGCACTGCATGTTTGTGCTTAAGGTGCTTGGTCAAAGCCAGATAGAAGAGTCTGCACACCGGGCATTCGGAAGACATCCTTACTAAAACAGACACAATGAATTGTATTTAAATTATTTTCTGTTTCTCCGTTTATATGCGTTAGCGTAACTGGTGATTGCAACAATGGGTCCGATGCTTCAATGCCTGGTACAGGGACCAAGGGAGGACTTGGGTTACCACCGGGTTAAATGGGCAAAGAAATTGTCCGACAATAGTGACTTGTGAGGCGGCCAGAGAGTCTGTCATCTCGCAGTCCTATCCTCCAGGCAATGCGATACCAGAACTGGGTCAAATTGACCAAAATGTAAAAAAAAAAGGTTTAAATTCATCCATGGAAAAATGAAAAATAGTATCCGAAAATAGTGCCTCATAACCCGGGTAGAGTCCCCTGACAACTCTCCTCACATTCCTCCAGAGTCGGAAAAAGTCTGAGTTAACTTTTCGGAGAACCAGAGAAAAGGGGTGAAAATGGAGAAATTGTATCAGAAAATAGTGTCTCATAATTCCCTGACAACTCCCCTTGCATACCTCCAGAGACCAGTTAAAAAACTTAAAGTTTGGTAAGAACCATGCTGGGGGGTCTCCATGCAACAATTGTATCCGAGGCAAAGCACTCATGTAGCGCACACATTCCTCCATGATGTGAAACAGCCGTTTTTTTTCTGAGTCCTCTCAAAAACCGGGTTTCCGAGTTCGTGCAGATGGTAGCTTGAAAAACATGAATGCATTTTTTTGACAGAGGAGGGGAGATCTCTCGATTCCCCTCTCCGTTGTAGAATGCAACGGGGGGGAGTGGAAAAGTGTCCGGGGCTTCGGCCCGAAGCGCCGAAGAATGGAGCTTTTTGGAGCCCCCTCCTCTGTTGGCACTCATTTTTGATTATTTTAAGATATAATTGACCGTTTTCTTTACTTTTTTCTGCTTTACACGGGTGGGGGCGCATGGCAGGCCGCCTATGAGCTCCCAAATTTGGCCTGGAACCTCAAGGAATCGTGAGCTAAGCTCCATAAATTGACAAAGTCACCCAGAAATGTCACTTTAATAGCCCAAAAATATATAATACAAATTCATTTAAATAGTAAAAGGTATAATTGTGCTCCGAATTACCCGGAATTTGATTTATATAGCCCCATGATAGTGAATACAAATCATTTTCATGGAAAAAAGTGTTAAAACGCCTGATTAATATGTTTGTAATGCTGTTAGCAGGGTCTCACAGGCACATAGGCAGAGATCCAGGGTGATGCACAAGGCTTTTCTACCCAGCAATGAGTCTCTGAAAGGCGGGGAAAAGTGCTGTGAATAGAGGGAGAGAGCAGCCAGAGAGAAGCGGGCTGTGAGAGCCACAGAGCGCACCCAGAGATCTCCTTGCAGCGCATGGCTCTTGCACCCAGACTGCACCCAGAGAACAGGCTGCTTCACAGCACTTTACAAGCCAGGAAAAGTGATTGAATCCTGGGTATACATGTTTTAAATAGTCTGATACCTCCAGGGCGCATCACCACATTTTACAAGCCAGTGAAGGTGCCTGAATCCTGGGTAAACATTGTTTAATTGTTTAAGTGTTTTTAAATGTGTAAAACAGTGTTTTGTCACTTTCAAAACTCTCCCCTCATTGACCAGAGAAATTGGGTCGATGTTGTATTCAATCTGACCGTTAATATTCCAGTGAGACGAAGTACGTACAATGACCGGAGTGATCCCATGTTCATTTTGTCCCAAAACCGGAGCATTCCCTCTCCCTAATCCTAAACCTAACCAAGTCTTCCCCCTAAAATTAATGATTCCCCTCATAGGGACCTCCAATTTGTCCCCATAAGGGAGGCGAGTCCCCACACATGACTGTGTAAACAGATTTAGGCCCCCACAAGTATAGTAATGCTAGGCCACACACACACATACACACACACACACACACACACACAACACACACACACACACACACACACACACACCACACACACACACACACACACACACACACACACACACACACACACACACACACACACACACACACACACAAACTTTTCTTATGGAATCTCCTGGCAGGATATGAAGCTGCAACCTGTAAAACATTGAAATTATAATTTGTTTGATAACTTATATAAATAAAAGTTTTGTCTTGAACCGATCCGAAAACTGTTTGCTTTCCAATTTTTTCAGGCCCCAGATTGTGGAATGAAGAAACTCTAAACGTAAAACAAACCCCTCAGCAGAGCAGTTATTTTGAAATGTCTGCATCTGACCCCATTGAATCCAAGTCCACCATGATGGATATTGAAGCTTCTCTGAATGTCAGTTTCCTGAGTGGACTGATAGAAGTTGGAGGATCTGCCAAATATCTGAACGATCAGAAGAAATTGAAGAATCAGAGCAGAGTGATGTTTCAGTACAAAGCTACCACCAACTTCAAACAGTTGTTAATTGATAATTTGACCCTGGACACCGACCAGATGGAGGTTATTGAGAAGGGCTTGGCGACTCATGTAGTCACAGGCATCCTGTATGGGGCAAATGCTTTCTTTGTGTTTGACAGTGAGAAGTTAGAAGCCAGCCAAGTTCAGAAGATAGAGGGCAGCATGCAAGCTGTGATAAAGAAGATTCCCACATTTGATGTTGAGGGGAAAGTTGACATCAAGCTGACTGATGAAGAGAAAGCCCTGACTGACAAATTCTCCTGCAAATTCTACGGAGACTTCATTCTTAAAATCAACCCAGCCACATTTCAAGATGCAGTGCAGACCTATGTAGAACTTCCACAGCTACTGGGAACAAAGGGAGAGAAAGCTGTCCCAGTGAAGGTCTGGCTGATGCCTCTAAATAGTTTTGATCCCAAAGCTCCTGAGCTGATGACGGGAATCAGCATCGGACTACTTAAAGGAAATAAGAATGAGATGCAACGATTCTCTGGGAGACAAAGTGGAAGAGCACTTCCCAAAGATCCGAAAAGACCTAAATACTTTCCACAAACTGTGTGGTTATTATGAATCCAGCCTCCAACAAACCATGGCAGAGAAACTTCCCTCCATCCGAGTAGGAAAGGAAGACGAGAGCTCACTGGAAGAAGTATTTGAAGACAGGAACAAGTCACCCTTCAGCCATGAAAAACTAACTAAGTCGCTGGATCACAAAGAGAGAGAAATCAACGTCATCGGGTCCTGTGTGGATATCATGAAGGACGTTAAGATCGTCCAGAACCGGTCTGAACTGGACAGAGAGGTTCTTGGAAACCGCATGGCTCTGTGCTTTGTTTTCACCTCAATGGAGAGCGCTGACCCCTGCCTTGAAGCGATGGATCAATACGCAAACTCACTAAAATGGGCGAGCACTGAAGAAGAGCCATGGTACTACTCAGACGAGGTCTTACAAAAGATGAGAGGAAAAGCCCAAGATTTCATAGCCATGGCAAAAAGATGCACGGATGACTCTTTCCTCATAGTAGCCATTGAAAATAAGAAGTTCAAAGAAGCAACCATCTACTGGTACCACCACGGCATTCTGAAGACTGAAGACTTCAAACCACGCAGTGAAGAGAAGACTGAATACTTCACATCACTCAGTGACATGAAGACTGAAGACTTCCCATCCCTCAGTGAGGTGAAGAAGCATACCGGAAAGTAGAGATCTAAACTGGTGTAAGTAATTTTTCATGCATTTTGAGTAAAATATTTTCATATATATTTTCTCTAGAAACCCTCAGAATGACTAATTAAATATTTTGTTTTGGTTTCTCCATTAGATGCCTGTGATCTCACACTGGAAGGGAACACTGCAGGCAACTTTCTTGTGGTCAATACAGTTTTCTTTCCGCTGTTAATCATTTTATTTAGATGTTTCTGTTATGATCAGGGTTATTCTTCCTTCGGATGCTTGCAACACATTTAGGGGATATATGTGCTGGCCTCTAACACCAAATATATGACCCTATTAACCCATATTAACATGCAAAAGGTGTTCCACAGGGCTCTATCCTGGGGCCATTTCTGTTTAATCTTTGTGAAGATGATACCAAGTGACTGTTATATCATTCTCTATGCTGATGACTCTGTGTCCTGTTATGTGGATGCTGTTACAATTCTTCAGCACTTCCTTACTGATTGTGAAGTTTCTCTCAATAACTACAAGTTAGTTCATAGGGCAGATACATTGAAAATCGTGCCCTTAATCACAGCCAGTATATGAATAATGGTAGTCTGGTACACACATGCATTTCCAAACATTTGGACTACCTATGTTGCAAATGTATTATCTTTTCAATTTACACACGGCATCTATTGCACGACTGTCCGTCCAGGGAGAGGGATCCCTCCTCTGTTGCTCTCCCTGAGGTTTCTCCCATTTTCCCTTTAAACTGTGGGTTTTCTTCGGAAGTGTTTCCTTGTACGATGTGAGGGTCTAAGGACAGAGGGTCTAAGGACAGAGGGTCTGAAGACAGAGGGTCTAAGGACAGAGGGTCTAAGGACAGAGGGTGTCGTATTGTCATACTGATATTCTGTACAAACTGTGAAGTCCACTGAGACAAATGTAACATTTGTGATATTGGGCTATATAAATAAACATTGATTGATTGATTGATTGATAGTCTCATCTCTCCTGAGAATGGAACAAATATTGAAAGTCAAATAATAAAAGTATCTTGTTTTTTTATTTGGAAAGCAAAGTAATATTCTAAATGCAATTTGACTTTCTTCTTGAGGATCTTGAGGAAACTCTTATCCACACTTTGGAGTTCAGTATCTTGCTTGATGATTGCAGGCACTGGGAATCGGACCACTGTCCTACCGACTCCTGAGCCACAGATGTATCTTGTATTATTGTTGTCACATGGATCGATTATCTTGTAGTTCTAATGACAGGGTGTATAACCTTTTTTCACATGTTGATTGTGGGTTTTATGGATCTCTCTCCTTTTCTGATGACATTTTGGATGTTTAGCTGCATTAATAAAGTTTGATTCTCACATGTTTATGCTTCTTTTGTTGAAGTAGTATGGTTCATTACAAATGTAAGTACGTGTACAAAATCTGAGTTATCAGATCGATTTTGCACCTACATTTATATATATTATAATATACAGTGTTATTTTACGGTACAGTACTTTACTCTCAATTTATAGATCTATATTTTTCTTATTCCTTCATTTTAATTTCACTATTACTTCACTCAAACTATTTAATTTCTCCTAGCGTCTTAAGTATCTTTTATGATGAATTGTTGGAGCAGCCAAAACTATGCTGTAACTGAAGCATATGCCGACAACAGAAGCAAAGGAGATCTGTCTTTTAAAATAGGTCAAACAAAAGTACAAAGTCTCTAAGTCAGAAAGATGTCTTTGCAGCTCTGCAGGTCAGACATACATTACACATGTTCTTCAATATTCAGACTGCAAACATTCATTAATATTACTATTAATTAATGAATAACTAATTATTTAAATGTGTATTGCTACTGTCTCAGTTGTTGGAAACTTACTTAAAATGTTTTATGGTCTTATTTTAACAAAGTGATCACATGACTCCTTCTGATGTTACTGACGTTCTGCTGTAAGCTAGCTAGCTAACGTAGCTAACCTAGTAATTTCAGATATACTGACAAACATTTACAGTTATGAGACGACTAACTCTGAGACAGAGACCGTTGATCAGCTTTATAATCCTGAACAACCCCAATTGGTTGAAATGGACATATGCAAAATAAATTATTTGGTTTTAAAGTCAAGATCTTCAACACGAATGGAAACCAACGTTGGTGTGGTCAACACAGCTTTACAGGTTATAGGACAAATCACAATTATAAAGATAACTATTGTTAACAATTACTTGTTTAACAATCTCAGATTGAATAATAAAGTGAGGTTAAAACAGTTTGACAATCAAGTAATGTCACTTTGAAAAGAACATGGTAGTGTTTTTACTGATTTACCAAAGGTTGAGTATAAAGCCTGTCTTTGAGTTACTCAGTGGTGTACAGTCAGTCTTTTTAAATAAACAATATTAATACCAGCATCCCTCAGGAAACAGACCCAGGCCAGTAAAACCATAACTGAGCTTTTAGCACGAACATTTGTGATTTCAAAATCAAACATTTTCACTGGAAAAGTTGAGGGAAGTGAGTCATCTCACAAAAATACTAATTAAATATATATATTTGACCTTATCCTAATTCAACTAGATATATTGGAACAACCCTTGGCGTTGTCCCAAAACAAGAAAAGACTGCCAGACTGTTGATAAGTTGGAAATATATAATATTAATTGTTCCTGGTCTGATTAGATTTGTTGCTGGGTTATTTTATGTTCTCAAACTCTGGCTTGAGAATGTTGGTTATTTATCTGGGTTAAATCCACACTGATGGGTAGTTTTGATTCTGTCTTGAACAATCTTCCAAAAATAGTTCCTCTTCATACAGCAGAGGGAGCCAGTTTCTTAAATTAAATAAAGGTTTGTACCGACTTCTGTTTCTAGCAAGTGATGATGTAGAGACAGACAAATGGCAGTCTCTATTGTAATACAAAGTTATAGTAAATTAGTGATGGGTTTTTTCTGTATTTTGTATTTATTTATAGAAGGACCATGCATACAAAAACATTAATCTCAGCAAAGAGAAGAGATGCAATATGCCAGATTATAGCTAATATCTAATTTCCTGTAACGTTATCTTGTGTTAACTTGTGATTGTCATTAAACATTAGCTGATGTTAGTTTTTGACTTTGACCCAACAACGTTTGCTAAAGTCAGCTTGTGACTGTCATTAACATTCATTAGATAACGTTAGTTTTAGAACATTCTACTACAGACGGAAACCAAGCAGTTTCAATGTGATGTGGTGTTCTCTGTATTAATACTTGAGGTTGAACATCATGTATGGACAGCTTCATCACAGACACATGTTCTTTATGGCAGCATTGTTTTACTGAGAGAACATCTTGCTAGAAAGCCTTATAGTTTGGGCTTGGCTGACCAGGCCTTGATATTAGCACACAATGCATTTGAGAAGGAAGTGTATGAAACATTCTGTGCCAGCAGCAGAAGGGAAAGACCCATTTCTTTTTTTAATTCACGTCCTCCTTCCTTGAGTTTCTTTTGTCATGGCCTTCTGCAGCAGCTCTGCAGGTATGCTGTTTTGCTAAACAAGGCCAACTGTCGTCTGAAGGAAGTGTTTAAACTATTCTGTACCAGCAGCAGAAGAACAAGGTCCTTCTTTGTTTTCTGTAATGTAGAAAAAGTATTAATAAAGAGTTATTCACATCATGTTGTTGTCACAGAAAATATAAACTAAACATATAGCTTAAAAAACAGATCAATAAAGTGAAATAACCCTTTGGTTAGCCTTAGTAAAAAAAGATTACTAACATTTATGAAATAGTGTTACAAACGCTACATTAATGTAATATTTAACCTCTTAAACCCTGAGCCTGTTTTTCAGGTTTCAGGCTCGAAAATGCCACTAACACAACAAAGACTATATCTTCACTTCTAAAAGGGGTAAATTAATAATCTTTTTTCTCAAAGCAAGGTTACATCTGTGAGTTGGATGTAGACGTGTCAGAATCAATATAGATGTTTATATTATAAAATAAATTCAGATGGAACATAGTAAAAACATGTAAATTCTAATGTCCGCCTAAAAAGAAACCCATTACTTATAGTGAAAACCACCCTTGAATGATGGGTTAGTAGAATAAAAGCTTTAGGAATCCAAACTATAACATATAATAAGTACCCTGTATCAAGATTGATGCAAAACAAGTGAAATTTGACCTTTCTAGACAGATTTAGAAAAATAAAGTCCAGGTGGACTCACCTCTGGGTAATTTGGGAACCATCAGTTCCATTTGAACCTTTTCACTGTAAAAATCATTTTATTACTTTGAATTATCACTATAGGTATTCATTCCATCCAAATACAACTGTTGTGAAAAAAAAAAAAAAAAAATATATATATATAAAAACATACTCTATTATCCTAACGTCATTTGCAGGAAACATACTCTGTTTCCTGCAAATGACGCGAAATCGCGTCATTTGCAGGAAACAACGTCTAAGGAACCTTAATATTTAATAAACTATGAATATTTTATATCCATATAACGGGAAAAAACTCATTTAACTGATCTTTTTCATTTATTTTTTCAAAAAAAACACACAATGCTAACAGTGAGCCTCTGAATTAGCCCCGAGCGAAAAATGCTAACCTATTACTGCACCAAAAATCACTCCTAGCTCCCTTATTACTTATCCTAGCTGCACATCCAACACATCGTTTATGATCGTAAAGACACAGAATCTAACGGTGCCCACCTCAACACTGAAAGATACAAACTCGTGAGGTTATCAACAAAAACATACATCAAAACAAGTGGCGCTAGGTACCAACATATGCTAGGCTAATGGCTTACCTTCCTCTTTGTCTGGTATAAACTGGTCTTCAATGGCATTAAAACGATAAAAAACGATGATGTAGTTAATCCATAGGTTAATATCCAATGGGGCTGTGTCCCCTTTGAAATGTTCTGATAATCCATAAGCAATGAAACTGCAATTCCGTTATCTGCTGTCCGCTCTGTGCTCCGTGTGCTCTGGGTCCCGGCAATTCCTGCTTCCTGCTTCCTTCCGTAGTAAACAATAAATAAAGTCTGCTGCGTAATGTACTTAAACTGGCTGGCATTCTTTATACTTTACGCAGGACTATATCTCTGGAACCCATTGGTCAATTCGTGTGATTTACACCTTTTTCTTAACCATCAGAACCAATAGAATCGATGGGCAGTTCCCAAATCCACGTAAACATTACCATAGCGGATGTAATAGAGAAGCGAACAAAGCATATCTGAAAGTGCACGCCTGGACTGCAAAACGTTATACCCAGTATATTGCCATAAATATGATGATGGATTATCAGTCAACATTTCTACGTGACACAAAGACATTGGATTAACCTTGGGCGGCGTTTTTATTCCGGTGAACACAACTTTTGATCACAAATCAAAAAAGGTAAGACGTAATTATTGTAATATTTTTTAAACCGGATGTTGTTTACTTTGTCTTTTCTGGCTGATAGCTCCAGGAATTCGGGGTCTTACGGTGATGACATTACATGTGTGGAATCTGTGGAGTCTCAGTTTTAATCGGATATCTTGTTTGTGCAGTTACGATAAGTAATAAGGGCATTTCTACCGTGAGTGATGTGCAAAGGTCCGTTAGCATTAGTTAGCATTTTTTCGCTCCATGCTAATTCAAAGGCTTGGTATTACTCTTGTGTTTCTTTTAGCTAAACATGGTTCACATTGTCAGTTAGCTGAGTTTCTTACCGTTAAAAGGGTATGGAACATTAATAGTTTCATAAATGTTAAGAAGCCCTGAGACATAGTCTCGTAAAAAAACGGTGGGAGGGGTCCACTGAGGGGACCCTCGGGCTTAAGAGGTTAAGTTATTTGTGTAAAATGTATGAATGCTGATCTGTCATATATCTTCTTTGATGATCTGCAGTTTGAGAAGTTACTCAGTTATGCATTTGTTTCTCTGAACTGGTCTGAATGTCTTTGTTCCAGCTGCTAGTGTTTCTGCCTCTGCAGCAGCTCTGCAGGTATGCTGTATTCCAAACAACGCACACCTGGCGTCTGAGGAAAGCGTGTACATTACCTTCTGTCAGCATCAGAAGGGAAAGGCCCTTCTTTGTTTTCTGTCTTTGTTCACTTCCTTGTTCCTTGAGTTTGATTTTTACCTTTAATTCGCATCTTAATGTAATATTTGGATAAAAAACGAGGGAACACGTTAATCTAGTGCATTCACAAATTGGTTGGTCAGGTTTAATACATAAGAGTCTCCTTTACAGATTAAAGATATGTATTTGTAATTTCGTTCATAAAGCATCATTAAGCAGATTTTTATAAAACAATAAAACATTGCTTACAAGATGTCAACAATTTTAATAAAGTTATGTTTAAATGTCTGGTTTGCATCTTTGCTTCGTCTAATAATAATAATGTACCTGTCTGAGACGGTTCATGTTTTTTGTCAAAGAACAAAAGCTGAACCAGAAGCTTGCTATGGTGTCAACTAACCAGACTGCTGTGAAGCCTAACACATCAAATAATAGTCAGAAAATTCTAATTTTTTTAAATTGAGGTGTTTATTGGACCTTTTATCAAAATACAACAACATAATATTTGTTAATTATTTACATATATGATGATTTTTTTGTATCATATTTGATACGTCAGGCCTTTATGGCAATTTATTGAACAAAACAACGTCTATAAAACATGGCCTGAGTTTCCAGAGTTTGTCTTTCTTTGCATCATCAGACACATTAAAGTTGTCCTGGAAGTGAATCAGTGTCAGAAATTTCAGAAATCGATCTCAAGACATCACATCACAAACTGCATGGTACTTTGTTTCCATCTCCCAATAGGCTCGTACATTGGGCATCTGTACTAACCCCATGTGCATGTACATACCCAGAACCTGCTCAATTTCTTTGGCAGTTGTGTTGACTGACTTACCCTGCTTCTGTACACTATACAAGTTTGTTTGTTCTACTATTTCCTGTAGCATTTCATCTGTAACAAACTGTTTGAAATACATGTATGGTGTCCAGTCACACCTGTCTTCTGAGGCTTCCTCAACACATTCATCAAATTCAACAGCTGGAGGATCATATTGTATATTTCTCCACCTGTATTCTTTCCTTTTCCCTTTGCCTCGTGCTGACTGCTTTGTTGTTGTTGTTGTTGGGCCCTCTAGTTCTGTCCTCAACTCTGTGCTCATCTGGTCAACACTTTCCTCCTCTTCACTATCACTATCGGAGCTTCCCTCAGTAAGCTTTGCGTTAGGAGTCCAGTCCTCATCCTCATCTTCTACTAACTGCTCCATGTCACTTGAATTCCCATCCATAATCATGCTGATGGCGTCAGCAACAGAGTATTTCTTTGCCATCTAAAAGTAAATGCAAACACAAATGATGACATCTCTTTTTAACCGCTAGAGCCAATGGAATCAAGGGGAAGTTCCACATATATACACCTTACCAAATAAGGAGTAAGAGTGACGCGTAGCCAAAACCGGAAGCTGCATACACACACAAATTGACAGACACTGACAGAATAGATTATTGATCTTTTGATCAGAATAACAGCTAAGGTGAGACGATGTTCCGTTTTTGCTCCGTAATGCGACGTGTTGTGATGTCTGTGTTTGAAAAAACACCCCGCGGCCCCCGACTGAGGTTTAACAGGTTAATTAAATCATCTAAACAGTGTTTTTTGGCATTCTGGTAAGCATAATGCAGATTGCATCATGAAATGTACTACAACGACACATATTTTCCAACGTCACACATTTTCCGGAGAAATGTACTCAAAAACCTGCTGTATACTATTTGATACATACATTTTCAACACGATTTCTCTATGAAATAAGCTACAAAATATAAACTGATTATAAGTTGCTTCAATACAGTAAATATTCATAGTGAAATATCAGTCACAATATAAAAGTAATTCTTACCGTAATTTATTCAATATTGGCAAAGATGACACTTCCAAAAGCCTCTGAACCGTTACATGACGGTAGCCATTTTGGATTTGGTCATTAAAAGCGCTCTACAGCCTGCAGTGCCCGGATGATCCACCAGAGGGCAGAAGACATGTATCACATTGCATACAACAGGTCTTTTAGGAACGTACTAGTCATTTGGATGACGTAGAGGTCTCAGAAACTCATGTATCAAATATGATACACTTGGCGTTATAGACGTGCTGCTTTGATTTTAACTTCTGTGTAATCCAGTTAAGAAAATATTTATAATTTTTAATTAAATATCCAAAATATATCAATCCAAAGCTCAGGATGTTGTTCAGGCAGGAGATCATGACATTGCTCTTTGACCGTTATGTCCTCGATAATAGGGAGGGTAAAGGTGTTTCTCTTGAACCACTACTCCCTGCAGTATTGCTGACCAAATGGTGCCAAAAGGGCTGTAACAAAATCACATTTTCTCTGATTGATTCAATAAATCACAATAAAAAAAAATAAAAAAAAGTGACATACCCCACCTTTAAGCTGTTGGCTTAAAGGTGGGGTATGTCATTTATTTCAGAAACACTTTTTTTTTTGTTGGAGGAGGGGCTCTGTGAGGAAGTGGCAGATTTCTTCCGGCTGTGCATTTTCAAATTCTAGCGCACTCGAGCTGGGCTGAAGTCGAATAGTCCATTTCAAATCAAATCAAATCAAATCAAATCAAATTTTATTTATAAAGCACATTTAAAAGCGATTTTTGGTCGAGCCAAAGTGCTGTACATGCATTAAAAACACATAAAATCACAATAAAAGACAATAATTTACAACAGATATAAAACAAACACAGGGAATAGTGAGGAGTCGTGCTCCTCTCTGACTAGAAGGCCTGAGAGAAGAAGTGAGTTTTTAGTGTGGATTTAAAAACCCCTAGGGTCTGGGCCGACCTCACGTGGAGGGGCAGAGTGTTCCAGAGCCTGGGGCCAGCTGCTGCGAAGGCTCGGTGCCCTCGGGTTTTGAGCCTGGTCTTGGGCACTACCAGCAGCAGATGGTCAGCAGACCTTAAAGCTCTGGCTGGGGTGTAGCGCTGGAGGAGTTCAGCTATATAGGCCGGAGCCCATTTAGTGCTTTAAAAACAAATAAAAGGATTTTAAAATCAATTCTGAACCGAACTGGAAGCCAGTGCAGTGAGGCCAGAATTGGGGTGATGTGGTCACGTTTTTTATGGCCAGTCAGCAAACGTGCAGCTGCGTTCTGGACTAGCTGCAGGCGTTTAATTGATGCCTGGTCCATACCCATGTACAGAGCGTTGCAGTAGTCGAGTCTCGAGGTCACAAAGGCGTTAATAACCCTTTCCAGGTCTTTAAAAGATAAATACGACTTGGTTTTGGCCAAAAGTCTTATTTTAAAAAAGCAGGATTTGACTACGCTGCTGACCTGCTTGTCGAATTTAAAAGTACTGGAGAAGGTCACCCCAAGGTTCGTGACCGAGGGGAGGATGTTCTGTTGGAGGGAGCCTAGAATATAGGAACCTTCCTAACGGAGTGAAATGACCCGGAAGTCCCTCAGTGGCAGCCATGATAAGTATATATAGAAATGTTATTCATTGGGATAAACCCCTTGAGATGCACCATCTCGTTTTCAAGGGGGTCCGGACAATAGCAACAACTTACAGACATGAACAAAAAGACAAAATGCAAAACATGACACACAAGACAAACCGCATACAGTCTAGTCTGTTAAGTGAAATTCAAGCAATGCACACAATCATTACAATTTGAGACAGTCGAGCAAATCAGTTTCATCAATATCAGTTATAACAAGTGCAGACCAGCTGAAAGTGAGATGATAATGCATGTTTAAACAAACCCAATGATGCAAGAGATCCAGTAAAGTGTTTTTATTACATGTACAGCACTTTGGCTCGACCAAACATCGTTTTTTAAATGTGCTCTATAAATAAAACTTGATTTGATTTGATTTAATAGCAGCAGGTAAAGTATTCCAGTCAGTTGGGGCTTTGAAAATGAACGCTCTTCAATAAAAAAATTCGCAGAGGGGACAGAGAAATAAATCTGAACAGAATGTCTAACTTGATGACTTGGTGAGTAGGGTACAACATACTACTTTAAATAAGGGGGATAGTTAAGATAAATGCATTTAAATATCAGCTGGAGCCAATGCGTGTGTGTTCTTACATTTACAGAAGGCCATTTCGGTTGGTTATACATTATGCAGTGATGTGTACGAAAAGGACAACCAAGAACAAATCTGCATAGTCTATTGTAGGCTATGTTGAGTGGAGCAAGATCTGATTTATGTGCATTTTGGTAGACAACATCACAATAGTCCATAATCTGAAGAATAAATTGAGAAGCAATTCTCTTTCGGACACTGAGCGTAACATAATTGCGAGAGTGGTGTAGAACACTGATTCCGTAATTGATTTTTTGTATTACATGCTTTATATGTAGTTTAAATGAAAGTTCAGAGTCTAGCCATACACCAAGATATTTAAAGCTATCAACTTTATGCAGAGAAGTGCCATCCTTACATGTTATTACTACATTAGCTTTGGATCTGAGCTTCTGCCTGGTACCAAAGACCATGGTATAAGATGTTGTTTTGTTAAGCAGTAGTTTATTGTGTGATAGCCAGTCCTGTAAGATATTAAAATCCAATTGAAGAGAGATCTGAGATTGTGAAAAATCTGATTTGGATGTATATATGACAGTGTCATCAGCATAAAGGTGAGTACAACAATTAATGAGACAAGAAGATAAATCATTTATGTAAATAGAGAACAGGAGTGGGCCTAGAGTTGATCCTTGGGGTACACCCTTTTGTTGGATCAACAGGTCAGACTGTTTTCCATTAACAACCACACATTGCTTTCTACTGTGAAGGTACGAGTTAAACCATAACACTGTATTATTAGAAAGGCCAATGCCGTGAAGTTTATCCAAGAGCAGATATCGATCAACGAAATCAAAGGCTTTTGTCAAGTCAATAAAAATGGCACCTGTGAGTTCACCATCATCTGCAGCAGAGTACAAGTCATTCGTAAATTTAAGTAGGGCAGTTGTTGTGGAGTGATTAGGCCTGAAACCAGATTGAACCGGAGATAAAATATTATAAGTATTGAGATAATGTGACAGTTGATTATAAATTATTTTCTCCAAAACTTTGGAAATAGAACAGATTATAGAGATTGATCTATAATTATTTGTATCAAGTAAATCACTACCTTTATGCAGTGGAATGATGCGTGCACATTTCCAAATAGTTGGCAACTCACAGGTGGACAAAGACAGGTTGAACAAATCAGCAAGTGGGTACATGAGAATATGGGACGCCAGTTTTATGAACCTGTTGTCTATACCATCGAGTCCTGCACTGCCATCCACTTTTAATTCAGTGATAGCATTATGAACTTGGTGTGGTAGAACCTTCTTAAAAGAAGAAGAACTGTTGCAATATGAGTTACTATTAGAAATACCAGTCGTCAAATAGGAGTCAGATAGTAGTGTGGAACATACATTAGCCAAATACTGATTAAATATTTGGGCAATGGATAATGGTCATGAATTATTGTATCAGTGCCGTTCCAATTCTCTAGATGAAAGGAAAGGAGGTTTCAAACTTCCTTTATAACCTCCTTTAGCTTAGGAACCACTGGACCTCCCTAACCGAGAGGAGAGGAGAAAATGCTGCCCCACAATGCATTGCAGCCGCAGCATTTGCCGTCACTCAACAGTCGGCCGTTCACGGAAACAACCGATTATGACGGAGAAATTATATCATGAAAGTTACGGTGCTTATTAAGCTTTTTAAAGCGTATGTGGTGAGTTGCCAAAGTGCTTTGTTCTGAACGTTCATCAGTATTATAATCACAGAGAGAAATATGAACGTTAGTTTTTACTGAAATGATCAAAGTCAACATCTCACTGAGCTGTGTGGGGTTTGAGGAGAGGAGAGGAGAGGAGAGGAGAGGAGAGGAGAGGAGAGGAGAGGAGAGGAGAGGAGAGGAGTCAACATCTCACTGAGCTGTGTGGAGTTTGAGGAGAGGAGAGGAGAGGAGAGGAGAGGAGAGGAGAGGAGAGGAGAGGAGAGGAGAGGAGAGGAGTCAACATCTCACTGAGCTGTGTGGAGTTTGAGGAGAGGGAGAGGAGAGGAGAGGAGAGGAAGAGGAGTCAACATCTCACTGAGCTGTGTGGGGTTAGAGGAGAGGAGAGGAAGGAGAGGAGAGGAGGAGAGGAGAGGAGAGGAGAGGAGAGGAGAGGAGAGGAGAGAGGACGGGAGAGGAGAGGATGAGGAGAGGAGAGGAGAGGAGAGGAGTCAACATCTCACTGAGCGTGTGGAGGTTTGTTCAGCTTCTAAAGATGTTTGAATGGTGATGTACACAGAGATAGATGTTAAGGACTAACGTTTATAATCAATACATCTGTATTGATTTTAAGATCTTTTCATAGTTCATACAATCTTTGGGATCATTTGTATTAATGTGGACCGGAGGGAGAGGGGGACGAGCAGAAGTTTCACTTTGGTCCTGAAGAATCTGTCTCTCTGTTGTCCACGTTCATAAAGCAGCAGCATCAGAGCACAGAGTCTCTAGATGAGTTTAGTCCCTCGTTCTTATTGAACATCCATGTTTGTAGTCCGCTGTATAGAAAACTGTAGTTTCCATAGTTTCCCCAGAGCAGCAGACGCACATTCAGGACGTCCATCAGAAACACGTCGGATAGTGAAGTGCAGTCGATTCTCTAAAGTACCGCAGTCTCTTCTCCTAAGTCCTTTTGAATTCTCCTATCCACTATCCCTTAATCCTGTGACCTTTCACTCAGAGGTCAAGGGATAGACGATAGGGTTAGACGTTAGGAGCTGATTTTTGGATTTTTCGACGGCAGCCCTGGGCTCTCCAAAATGACCTCCCCCACCTTTAATATCAGTCAAAAGTATATTTTACTTTACTTTATTGTTGTCTTTATTTTGCTGCCTCATACGTAGGCAAATAAATCGTAGCCTACTAAAAATAGGAGTGAAAGGAGTAAGAGAGAGTCAATCTCAAATGATTTAGGAGGCACTGGATAGGGTTGGGCAAGACACATTATTGACATTGGGAAACCGCTGTCAAAGTGTTTATGAGATAGAATAAAAGGGATCTTATTGATCACCTTACATGTTATCGCAGAAACAGAGTAAGAGGTAGGCTAACTGATAACGGAACATATGAGTGCACTGAATACAAATCAGTAACATTGTTACAATATCTCGGAAAGGGTTATTGAATTTCTGCAAAAAGTTAGAAACAAATACCTTGCTTTTGGCGGCTTCCCATTAGAAGACTCAATCCTGCTGGTTTACCGGTGAACAACTTTAATTTGATGGGCAACGCAACTCAACTCCATGCAGCTGTAGGACAATATAATATTAATAAGGTTTATTAAGATAAAGCTTATTAATGAGCTCTTAGACGAGTATTACCTTTTACTGTTAACCACTGCTTTAAGGGCAGCTGTTATATACTTAGATTCTTCTTGTTTTACTATACGACTGCATGATATCTAGATAACAAAGAAAATGTTCAAGAAACTAAAAACCTTAAATAAATGGAATTAAACTAATACATAAATCCCTGAGATGATGCATATTATCCCTTTAATGATGTCGACTATACTGTCCATAAGCTTTAGCACATGTGTGTCAATCCTTACGTTTGTGAAACTGCAAAGAGTTCACTTTCTTTTTTAGATGACAAATAACAACTGATTATTTCGTAGAAATGGTTCCACAAAGAGGTAATGCAGAAGGAAATAGCCCAGTGGGTAAGCTCTGCATCTCATCATGATGATATATATATTGTACATAACATATTTCCTTTAAATCTTTTATGATATTGCTGCAGTTCACATTGCCTGCCCTCCTCTTTCTCCTCTCTGCTGCTTCTTGCTCACATTACAGATCTGTGTGTGTGTGTGTGTGTGTGTTTGTGCGTGTGGTGTGTGTGTGTGTAATGCGTGTGTGTGTGTTTCAGTCTCGAGCTCTCCACCTTGTGGCCCACATGCAGCACTGGTTTTTGGAGAAATAGTAGTTGATGTTGAATGAGTCAACAGGAAGAGTGATTGAACACAGAAACACAGCATCATTGCGGCTGCTTCACTGTGCACACCCCTCCTCTCCCTCATTGGCCCTGGCTCGGAGCAAAGGGGCGGGGCGTGCCGGTGCGTGCTGTTTAAAGAGCTTTGGGGGAACTCATCGCGAAGCATGTGATCGAGACCGGTCCTCCAGAGATGTGAGGCTTACACTTGATCAAGCAAAACAAACAAGTGCGCGGGAAAACGACAGGCGAGGATAACAGAGGCCCAAAGCATCTGGATTATATTTCAACAACCAATGAGCAACAGGTAGAGGAAACATGACATTCATTTCATTGAACCTCTGTTTGCTTTGACGACTGGTCATTAGGTGCAGGTGGGGCAGGTGGGGCACAGCCCGCAGTGTCAGCAGAAAGTCATTCAAATGAGAATTCCAAATAAATGCAAAGAAATATATATTTTAAGATCATGTTTAATCTTCTGATTCGTCTGTACATTGCTGTTTTAGACTGTTCTTCTAATTCAGGGGTCGGCAACCCCCGGCACTGTAACCAGTGGCACACTAGGAATAAGTGGAATAAGTGTGTACAAATATTTAAATTGTATTTTGGGATCCTGAACGAGGCCGCCGCCAGAGCGCGTCTCCCCGTTACCCGCAGCAGGAAGCCATGCACGCAGCGCAGCCCCGCTCTCTTTGACTCCAGGTGACTTTCTTACCGCTTTCCTCCGTGGTGCTGATCGTTTCACCACGGAGAGGAAAGCACTTCACTAATGGCAGTTCCCATAAGGAGCTGTACAAATGCCGCAGTTTCTGCGTGGCTGTGTATTTAGTTGAAAGCCCAGTGGCGATCTGCTCATCTCTCATCGAAATAATATGCTACAAAGGGGCGGACTGGCCATCTGTGAGTTGAACTTTCCTGTCGGCTCCCAGACCGTAGTCGAGGAGGGCAGAAGCAACAAGCTTCAGGTTCAATACCCCACTTTAGCTTCAATGACTGGAGAGAGGCAAGCTCTTCTTGGGAGGCCGTTGCATTTATTTAGCTGTTCTTCTGTTTCACAAAATACATCACATACCTCTGTTTTTCTGCTTCCTCGTTTCACTTCCAGAAACATACACACGTTCTCTCCATAGGTTCTCTCAGGTTCCCTCACTGTCGCTCTACCATCCACACACACACATGCACAAGCCACACCTCTCTCTCTCTCTTAAAGGGACATCTCATCTCACTCTGCATGACCCTAATATCATAACATGTGTGCTCTGGAGAATCACAGAACGGACGATCGTCCTTATTATTATGCCGTTTAAACCAATTATTTAAATGTGTTTGTTAAATTCGACATCATGTCAGTTGCGCTGACAGGTCCACACACGGCTTCCCCGCAGCCGTTGTCGTTGTTGGGTGAAAAGCAAACAGCTGTTTGCTGCGGTGCGCAGAGCGAGCAGGCTCCCGTGAGCGGGAGCGCGCTCCTTCACTACAGACTATCGCGCCACCTAACCATTCGCCAAAATGTTTTTAATACCAGCGGTAGCCTGGCAAACAACAATCTTCAAATAAAAGAAAGTCACCGGAGGAGTTAAAGGAGAGTGACAGGGAGAGGAGAAGAAGAGGGAGAGGAAGTTTCAGCTTGATGGATGGAGTTGGCTTCTGGTGGTGCAGTGACGGGTCCTAAACCCTTTTATAATCTATCATTAGATTTATGATTCGAACATTATAAAAGTAGGGTAGACATGTGGAGATTATCCGGCTGAACAAAATGTGCATTTATCAAACAGGTTTGTTTCCACTGACCTTATTTCCAGCTATTTTCCAAAACCCTGAAATCCCATTGCTTTCTGTCGAGGGAACCAGCAGCTCACTTCCTGGTTTCAGGACGCGTCACTGCACCTCTCTATATGATGCCAATAAACAAGGTCTTCTGTCGGCTCTGTGCATCAATGCCGACCTCTGCTGACAGGAAGTGAAGAGTAGAGAATATAAAGGTTTTGGCTAGAGGGTCCAGCAGTTTAGGAGAATGAAGGATCTAATCTAATCTATAGCCATTACATTTCTAACTCCTGATGACAGGAAGGCAGAAAGAGCATTATACAAATAATAATACTCATAATAATAGCAGACATAAAATCATTATTTTAATAAACCAAATATGAACAATTGAGGAAAATGAGGAAGAACTGATTGTTCAAATGTTGTAGTACAAGTAGTAATGTAGTTAGTGCATAAATTACTATAGCAACAAATGTGTTAATTTTCTTCATTATTAGTCGATTTTCTTTGGACGAATGCTCCGGGCCAGAGGTTACAATGTTGGGGCCAGTGATAATACAATTCCACCGGCCCAGAGGGCCAGGGGCTTTTTACCCTTAATGTCTACCCCTGTTATGGATGTTGATAGGTGTCCATGTAACTCTTCATTTTGCTCTCAAAGTACCAGATTGATGCATCCAACTTCAATATTTAAAAAAAATCTTCCCGGGGGAGCATGCCCCCGGACCCCCCTAGAGGGTGGGAGATCCACTCCCCACAGAAAAATAGCACGTTACCCCTGCACCCCCTCTAATCTCGTTAGAGGGGGTGTTCTAATACATCCTAACCGGACATTTAAGACATACCAAGTCTACAGATATACAGTTAGTAACAGAGTCTAAAATGCGAGTATATACATAGATGGGGGGGGAAGCTGTCCATTGTACGACAGGTTGAGATTTGTACCATTACCGGGGCCAGTTTTGCAATGCTCTCCCCCGAAGGTGCTCTTTAAGAGAGGTTTTGAAGGTAAGTACAGTTTTACTTTCCTTTACAGTTGTGGGAAGAGCGTTCCACCTTGATGTGGCAGAATTGAGAAACGTGTATTCCCCCTTATTTGTGCCAAATCTGGGTTTCACATGATTTGTGGAGCTCCCTCTGGTGTTATGATCATGGTATTCCTTGACCTTTGGGAAGTATTTTGACATGTACATGGGTACCATAGAGGTGTAGTGGATCTTGTAGACCATGGGTACCATAGAGGTGTAGTGGATCTTGTAGACCAGGCCCATTGCAAGTAGCTGTACTCTGTCGTCTACTCTAAGCCATCCTAGGTTGTCAAAGTGGGCAGAGGTGAGGTGGGTTCTAGATGAAAGGTCAAGCAGTAGTCTGACCAGTTTATTTTGCGATGTTTGAAGTTTTATTTTTAGCGCCTTGGAGGTGCTATGGTACCATGACGTGCAAGCATAGTCATAGTACCCTTGAATGAGGGCTCCTGCCAGAGTCTTCAGGGTGTTGTTGTTTACCAGAGAGGAGATCCGGTATAGGAATCTAGTTCTTTGATTGACTTTTTTTATTACATTGGATGCCATTTTGTCACAGGAGAGGTTTGCCTCAAGAATAGATCCTAGGTATGTAATTTCCTTCTTACTTGTGACAATAATGTCGCCCACTGCAACTGAGAAGTCGTCGGATTTGCTGAGATTATGTTTTGAACCGAAGAGAATGGACTCTGTTTTACCCAGGTGGAATGATAATTTATTATCGGCGAGCCAGGTGCAGATTCTGCCGAGCTCGGAGCTGAGGGTTTTTTCAACCTGCAATCTGCTCCTTTCCGAGACCAGCAGGGCTGAGTCGTCCGCGAACAGGAACAAGTTGCAGTCTCATGCTGATGACATGTCATTTGCATAAATTAGGAACAGTAACGGACCTAATATGCTTCCTTGTGGAACACCACAGCTCACTGGGAGGGGGGGGGGACAGAGTACCGTTTACCTCCACCATCTGTTCTCTCCCCTCCAGGTAGGATTGCATCCAGCTCACCGATAGTTTATCAAAACCAATTGCTTTTAGCTTGTCAATCAGAATGGGGTGATTGACAGTGGAAAGCCTTTTGTAGGTCCAGCATCACCATGCCGCAGTACTTGCCCTCGTCCACCTCTTGTTTGATGTGGTCGCTCAAATAAAGAAGGCATGTGTCAGTGGAGTGGGATGTTCTAAAGCCAGATTGAAATTCATAGATTAGTTTCTTTTCCGCGAGGTACTTTTCGACCTGTTCATATACTATTTTTTCCATGACTTTCGAGATGGAGGTAACGTATAGAAACAGGGCGGTAGTTGCCTGGGTCCAAATTTTGCTCTTGCAATTTTGAAGTCTCTGGGTACGTGTCCTTGTTTTATGGAGAGGTTAATTATGTGAGCTATGACTGGTGAGATGGCGGTTGCTGTGTCTCTGAGGAATTTGGAGGGGATATTGTCGTGGCCAGTGGCCTTGTTAGGTTGGAGGGCGCTCAGTTTAATGAGTACCTCTGCTGTTGTTACCCTTGCTAGACTGAAATCATCTTTGCGTACCCCTAGGTGTTTGTAGTAGGTCATGATGTGATCTACTCCAAAAAGCCCTGAGTGGGGGGGTCATTTATTTACAAGAGTTGTGGCTATGTTTGTGAAAAAAATGTTCAAGTACTTGGCCACATCCAGTTTGTCTGTGATGAGCCGGTTATCTGTCTTTATGTTTACGTTCGAAAATCTGGTTTTGAGTTTTTTACTGCAGCCGAGCTGGTTATTGAGTCACTTCCAAAGTTCACGGGGTTTATTTTATTTTTCCTCAGTTTTGACATTGATGAAATTCTTTTTGGCAGTTTTGATCATGGAGCTTACGTCATTTCTTAGTCTGTTTCTTTCAATTTTTAGTTCAGTCACGTGGGCCTGGAGTTCACTGCTCGTGCTTTTGGAAAACATTGACTGGCTTTTATGAAACTCAGAGCATTTTTTGTCTCTGGTTTTCATGGCGGTCAGTATGCCGGAGTGCATCCACGGCTCAGCGCGATTCTTTATCCTGGTTGTTCTTAGGGGGGCCAAATCATTGAGTATTGCAGAGAATTTGTTTTTGAAACCAAGCCATGTTTCTTCAACTTGTGTACCACTGAGCTCATCTGACCAGTCCAGGCTCTCCAGTTCTAGGTTAAAGGCCTCGCTAGAGTAGTTTTTGAGGTCTCTAGATATGACTGTTTTGTGACAGCCGGCCCTTTGTTTTAGCTTTTTGCGGGTAGAGAATATCTGATCACTTAACCCGCATGCTATAACCCCTTTACAGGAGATCCTGGACTTGTCAGAGGTCAGAATGAGATCAATGGTAGTTTGTGTTGTTTCACATACCCGGGTGGGTTGGGTGATTAGCTGGCTGAAGCCGTGCAGATCACAAATCCTACTGAAGGACTTGAAGACGGACGTGTCTTTACGTTGCATATCCGTGTTCCAGTCTTTGAAGTCTCCGGTTTGGGAACATTTTGGTTTCGCAGTTACGAACAAGGATGACGGACAAAGACCGGTGGACCGAACCAAAGCTGTTTGTCGGCATTGTTCAACTAAAATTGGTTACGCGGCTGGCAATACATAAAACTTGCACACTCATTTGAAAAGGCATCACCCGAACGTGAATATCACCGGTACCAAAAGAAAAAAGACTGAAGTGCAAACCCAACTCCCGCTAGCATTTAAGCCTCCACCACTCGCAACAAGTTCAGACCGAGCCAGAGCTATTACAAACGCCAAATATCCTTATGTTGCCATGTTAGCAAAGCGCTACCTGGCTGTGCTACCTCTGTCCCTAGAGAGGGTGTTCTCCGCAGCAGGAGACATTGCTAGTGCCAGCAGATCTGCCCTTTCTGCAGCAATGCGGACAAGTTCATCTTTCTTTAAAACAACATGAAAATACAATGACAAGCAAGTCCTAATGTCAAGCTGGCTGCTGAGGTACAGTACAGTTCAAATACAGATTATTTCAGTTCATCGAAATGCTGCACCTTAATGTTTATTTTATTATATTTTGTATTTATTGAATATTCACAGTTTAATCATATTTAAAAAAAATATGTTATGTTTTGTGATCATTTTTTCTGCTGTACTGAAAACGAACCGAACCGTGACCTAAAAACCGAGGTACGTAGCTAACATAAATGTTTGTGAACCGTTACACCCCTAATATAAACATCTACGTTTTTCGTGCCCCATCACTTTTGTACATATACAAACGCCTGTGTGTGTGTGTGTGTGTGTGTGTGTGTGTGTGTGTGTGTGTGTGTGTGTGTGTGTGTGTGTGGATTGCATCAGAAGTCAGTTCCCTTCTCTTCCCCGCCGCACCTTCAAACATTTGTCGCTGGCATTTGGTGCATTCTGAGCAGCTTTGCCTGTCCACTCACAGCCACATACTATACTTATACTCTTTGAAAACACAAGAATAAACGTAAGAAAATAATAATATAATAGCATTCAAACTATCACTGCGTTTTTCTTATTTAGGGAATTATGTCTACTATTTATTTTAAAGTAATTGGCTAAACATACTAAATCTAAAGAAAGTCGGTTGCACTGTTTCTTGAAAATTTTTGCATCTCTGTCAACTTTTCTTTTTTTTAGTGTGCATTGCTTAGCAACACAGCATCCTTCGTCATTAGAATAATGTCTGCATGTACATTTTGTACATTAGATGATTAAACTGCTGAATAATCGTGTAATCATAGTGACAACTGACAGAAGTAGCACAAGCAAAACAGCTTGGTTCTATGTCTATCATAAAAATAAATTACATGCGAAAACCACTGGGTAAAAGTCAGAAGTGAGCAAGTCATGAATACTTTGTCCTTGGCTTTGGTTCAATGTGTGTACCTTGCGGTGCACTATCAGTATCTTTCAGTATTTTAATCAAGAGATGACAACCTGTTAGGCCCCAAGCCTGTTTTTCAGGTCTCAGGCTCGAAAATGACATTCCCAGAACGAATGACCATATCTTCTAAAAGGGTTACATTAATAATCTTGTTTCTCAAAGTAACGATGAACCTGTGAGCTGGATGCAGAAGAGTCAGAATCAATATAGATGTTTTTTATTGTAAAGTAAATTCAGATCGAACCTGGTAAAAAACTGTAAATGATTGTGTCCGTCCAAAAAATATGTTGTACTGATAGTGAAAACTAACCTTGGATGATGGGTTAGTAGACTAAAAGCTTTAGGAATCCAAAGTACAACATAAGTACCCTGTATCAAGATTGATACAAAACAAGAGATATTTGACCTTTTTAGAGAGATTTAGCTAAATAAACCTCTTCTGGGGTCTTTGGGTGGATGTTCCATATCTCTGGCCCCCCTTGCTCGACTTTGATGATTGACATCTCTTTCTAACCATCAGAGCCGATGGAATCGAGGGAAAGTTCCCTATACACACACAGCTTACCAAATAAGGAGTGAGAGAGACGCGTAGAAAAACCAGAAGCTGCGCTATCCTCTGGTGGCTACCAGTAGCAGCTAATTTTCTCAGATTTTTGCATAAAAATGGAATTATGGATTATCAATACTTTTTTGAAAGTGACAGACACGTTGGATTAACCTATGGATTAACCTTCAGCCGCGTTTGTTCTCGTTTTAATGCCATTGAACTAGTGTTAATTTCGTCAGCTATTTTTTTATTTAGTTTTAGTCTTAGTCCTTTGTTACATTTTCTTTTTAGTTTTAGTCATATTTAGTCACCTTCATCCTGTTTTTATTTAGTCAAGTTTTAGTCGACTAAAAGTCTGAGCATTTGAGTCTTATTTCAGTCAAAGAAACTAATTATTTGAGTCTACTTTTTGTCAATGAAAACTGTTGAGTCTTTTTTAGTCATCAGATTATATAGAACATTTCAGCCAAAACCAATCATTTGTCATTTTAGTATATATAAATAAATAAGATTATATCTTGTCCCTATTTGATGAAGCACAGGTTGAATGATTGAGAAGCTTTGCAGAGAGTATCTGGTTTGTGGTGTTTTCTGTGTTATGGCCACATTGCTTCCCTTCTGATGAAACAATGCATTCACTTTTTTTCTCCGCCTCATTGTAGCGAAAATGGGCCCAAATATCACATTGTTTCTTTCTCCCAAGCAGTGGTGGCTTTAGACTTCGTTGTCAGTCATTTTGACGGACAGGATTGTAACATTTCCGTCATAATCCATTATTATCCGTCGAGTGCACAATTTATCACTCACTCGCGCTGACGGGGGGGGGGGGGGGGGGGGGTGGGTGTAATTCGTTTAACGCGAGTGCGACCACTGCTCCAAAGCCCCGTTGTTGCCATTTCATTTTCTGTTAATTAAGGTTAGTTAGACCACGAGTTAGACCACGAGTTAGACCACGAGTTAGACCACGAGTTAGACCACGAGTTAGACCATGAGTTAGACCATGAGTTAGACCACGAGTTAGACCACGAGTTAGACCATGAGTTAGACCATGAGTTAGACCCGAGTCTTCCTGACAGTTCACAGTGTGCCGCTGCCCGGTATAATTCAAATGTACCGCCGCGCGCAGCACAGACACACAGCTGCTGCTGCCCTGCCGCAGCACAGACACACAGCTGCTGCACTGCCGCAGCACAGACACACAGCTGCTGCCCTGCCGCAGCACAGACACACAGCTGCTGCCCTGCCGCACCACAGACACACAGCTGCTGCCCTGCCGCAGCACAGACACACAGCTGCTGCCCAGCCGCAGCACAGACACACAGCTGCTGCCCTGCCGCAGCATCGGAAATGGAACTGCTGGGAGAAAAACTGACTATCAGAGATGTAACGTTATCTTTGATAATATTTCGTCTTCTCATTTTTCGTCAACGAAAGTAAAGAGAGATTTTGGCATAATTTTTATTTAGTAAACTACATTTTCGTCTCGTCACTTTTCGTCAACGATATTGCATGATAATTTCGTTACAGTTATTGTTTACTGCCGTCGGTGCCGTCTCGTCATCGTCTCGTTTTCGTCATGGAAAAAAAGGTCGTTGACGAACATATTTCGTCATAGTTTTAGTCAACGAAATTAACACTACATTGAACACGACTTTTGATCAGAATAACAGCTAAGGTGAGCATATCTCCGTGTTCTGCTACCTAAAGCTACTCGTGTCTGTATTTGCTTCCCCTGTCACGAGTTCTGATCGCTCAGTGATGATCCTTATACTTCTATAATCTGTGGACTCTCAGGATGTGATTGTTTGTGCAGATCCAATAAGTATATCGATTGGTATAGCTAGAGTTCTGTGCTAACGGGCCTAAGATTTTTTTGCACTCAGCCTTAGCCTTGTGTTTAGTGTTCAGTTAGCTGAGTTTCTTCCCGTTACATGGATATGAAACATTCATAGTTTATTAAATCCTAAGAAGCCCTCAGACACTGTTGCTTGCAGATGTTGTGGTTTCCCCCCGTGGGGCTAAAGAGGAGAAATGAGCTACAAATACAAAATGTCTCTGTTAAGGCTTATTAACTTGATCCGTCAGTGTTTGCAAAACCATCCGTTCATGGGATCCTGTACGGACGCTGTCACCCACCATTCAGCATGAAATGATGGAGTCAGCGCAGCCAAGTAAAACAAGTGGAATTTGTAGATGACCAATAGTGGGATCTGAGTGCAATTACAGGGTGGCCTCTCTCATAGTGACAGTTCAAATGTTAGATGCACAGGTTTTTCTCAGGCTGCACACACATCTTACATTACAGTGATGAAGTCAGCAGTTCTGAGATGTTACAACAATTGCTCAAAAATAACCGTTGCCAATAGATGCCCTGACGAGGATTTCATTACGTTTGAACCGAAGTGGTTTGACTGAGTCTTTCTATCTTTCTTCCAACAGATGAACTTCATGAGGTCCCGTCATCTGATGAAAGAGGAGTGACCAATTCTTCCTCCACTTGTTGCCCTCCATCTAGGGGCCAGTGAGGCTGAAGAAGCATCCCTTCAGCCCGCCTCACCTCATCACATTTCCTCTCAGAGTCGGTCCCCCAAAAGGTTTCAAAAATGTTTCTTCAATGCTTTTTCCAGAAACTCAGACTGTTTTCCAAAGCAGAAGCAGCACAGCCCTCCCAGACTGAGGTGATGGGAAGCGTGCGAGCCAGCCGCTACAGCATTGTGTCATCAGAGGAGGACGGCATGAAGCTTGCCACTATGGCAGTACCAAACGGCTACGGGAATGGCAAGGGCAAGGTGCAAACTAGGCACCAGCCGCAAAGCAGATTTGTGAAGAAAGATGGTCACTGCAATGTGCAGTTCATCAACATGAGCGAGAAAGGTCAGCGGTACTTGGCTGACATCTTCACTACGTGCGTGGACATCCGCTGGAGGTGGATGTTCAGCATCTTCTGCCTCGCCTTCCTCCTGTCGTGGCTGTTCTTCGGCTACATCTTCTGGCTGGTAGCCATCTTCCACGGGGACTTGGAAAGTAACTCTACGAAGTGCGTCTCCAACGTGAGCAGCTTCACTGCCGCCTTCCTGTTCTCCTTTGAGACTCAAACTACTATCGGCTACGGTTACAGATAAGTAACAGACGAGTGCCCCGTCACTGTCTTCATGGTGGTTTTCCAAAGCATTGTGGGCTGCATTATTGACGCCTTCTTCATCGGCGCTGTCATGGCAAAGATGGCAAAACCCAAGAAGAGGAATGAAACGTTGGTTTTCAGCCATAATGCCACCGTGGCCTTGAGGGACAACAAACTCTGCCTGATGTGGCGTGTGGGGAACTTAAGGAAGAGCCACCTGGTGGAGGCACATGTGCGGGCGCAACTTCTAAAGTCCCGGACAATGGCGGAGGGGGAGTACATCCCCCTGGAACAGATGGACATAGATGTGGGCTTCGACAGTGGAGTCGACCGCATCTTCTTGGTTTCGCCCATCACCATCGTCCACGAGATCAACGAGGACAGCCCCTTCTACAACATGAGCAAACAGGACCTTGAGAGCACTGAGTTGAAATCATGGTCATCCTGGAGGGCATGGTTGAGGCGACTGCCATGACCACACAGTGTCGCAGCTCATACGTCTCCAGTGAGATCCTCTGGGGCCATAGGTTCGAGCCAGTCCTCTTTGAGGAGAAGAACTACTACAAGGTGGACTACGCACGCTTCCATAAGACATACGAGGTTCCGAGCACCCCTCTGTGCAGCGTGAGAGACTTTGCAGAGAAAAAATACATTCTCACAAACGAGATGGCGCTAGAGAACAAAGAGGACACTGATGAGGGGAACGGGGGCAGCGCTGGGCCCGACGGCACCCAGACAGACAATATCTCAGAGACTGAACACAGCCAAGCAACGGTGCCGCTGGAGCCCCGGCCTCTGAGACGAGAATCAGAAATATGAGTGTTCAGACCTCATGTAAGGGATTTTATAAAATCAACTCTCTGCTCTGAAAGTCACGCCGAGCTGGGCCTTGGGTAGAGGACAAGTCGAACAGTACCGCTGTGGGAACCGGTGAAGGGTTAGGACTTTGTGTGTAAGAGTCTGCTTGAACTTTGACTACATACAGTATGACAAAACACAGCACTATGAAACATGTGCATATTGGAATGAACTAGGGGTGCTAGTGGAGCACGCTCATGAACTGTGAACTCGCCGGAGCCCCGCAGCGGGGCTACTGCGGAGTGCATAAAGCAGACTCTTCACGCTAACGAAGGATCACTTCTTCTTCAGGGCAGCAGGCTGCTGTCCCACAGCTGCTGCCTCTCTGTTGGACTCCGGTACTGCACTTTGCTCACGAGACGTTTAAAAAAAAAAAACTTTCGGGGCTTTTCAGAAAATATCCGGGGCTTGAGCCCAAGTTGCCACCCCCTAGCGCAGCCACTGCATACAAACTTCACTTCTCTAAAAGGTAACTCATTTTAAATATAGTTAGACATATTAAAGGTCAATTTACAATAATACAAATAATAATATTAATATTAGTAATAAGCTTTATATTTGTATAGCACCTCTTATACAAGAATTGTAGCCAAACTGGCTTCACAGCAGTTCAATAGACAAATTAGTATAACATCACAGGATAAAATCAATGTAGAGGAGCAGCTGCATTTCAACACATATATCCACGAAGATTAAGTACGATTACATCCCACATTGAATACTGTTTTACAAACTGGTCGTTTGCTTGAGCCACAAACCTGAAATCCATAGAACAGCTGTACAAGAGAGCTATCCAGGTGTTTGACAGAAAGCCACATTCATACCACCACTGTACCATCCTTGAAAAACACCATTTCTTGAGTTTTGACAATTTAAAGTATTTTAAAAGTATGTGTTTTATTTATAAATGTTTACATGGACTGCCCCCCCCCCCCCTTAGGGAAATTCATCCACAGAAAGCACACTGGACGCTGCACTAGGTCAGAAACCAGAGGAGACTGTAAAGTCCACCGCAGATGGACCACTTTGGGACAAAATGTCCTCTCCGTTAAAGGCAGCTCATTCTGGAATAGCCTCCCAGCTGAGACACGGGATTGTCCCACTCTCAATAGCTTCAAAGGTCAACCCAGAGAATGGTTGAGAAACAAACTGACGTGCAATCACCGCTAAATGCACTTTAGCTTGCACTTGCTGTAGCTCTTGTATATTTCATTACCATGTCACAAATACTTGTGTATTCTGCTCTTGCTCTTTTGCACTTGTCATGTATTTTGTTTTTGCTTTGTTTGTAAAATGTGATTTTCTTAAATGTTTTATGTGAGGGACTGCGGATGGAAATGAGCTCAAAGCTAAATCTGGCACTGTTACGCTTGATGTATTTTAATGTTTTAAGTGTTCATTACTGTGCATCCTCCCTGGTAAATAAATGATACAAATACAAAATAAAATACATGAAGACTTTTATACGGTAATGATGACTCGGACTCGACTCGGACACTCCTTGGGTGACTCGGACGTGGACTCGACTCCGACTCTCCCTAGTTGACTCGGACTTGGACTCAGACTCGAAAAGTGGTGACTCAAGAGTGACTTGGGCTCGTGAATTGGTGACTTGACTACAACACTGGCCTCTAACACACCAAATAAATGACCCTATCAACCCAACCTGCAAATTGCAAAAGGTGTTCCACAGGGCTCTATCCTGGGGCCCTTTCTGTTTAATCTTTGTGAAGATGATACCAAGTGACTGTTATATCATTCTCTATGCTGATGACTCTGTGTCCTGTTATGTGGATGCTGTTACAATTCTTCAGCACTTCCTTACTGATTGTGAAGTTTCTCTCAATAACTACAAGTTAGTTCGTAGGACAGACACATTGAAAATCGTGCCCTTAATCACAGCCAGTATATGAATAATGGTAGTCTCATCTCTCCTGAGAATGGAACAAATATTGAAAGTCAAATAATAAAAGTATCTTGTTTTTTAATTTGGAAAGCAAAGTGATTTTCTAAATGCAATTTGACTTTCTTCTTGAAGATCTTGAGGAAACTCTTTTTCACACAACGTTTGACATCGGGAGGAATTTTTGAGTGAACTATCTTGCTTGATGACTGCAGGCACTGGGAATCGAACCACCATCCTACCGACTCCTGAGCCACAGCTGTATCTTTTATTGATTTTGTCACATGGATCGTTTATATTGTGAGTTGAATTTCACAGCGTTTATAACTTCTTTAACCTAATTGTGTGTTTTAGTCTCTTTTTCTTTTCTTTTTCTGATGACATTGTGGATGTTGTGCTACATAAATAAAGTTTGATTCTCAAAAGCTCGTGCTTCTGTTGTTGAAGTAGAATGGTTCAATACAAATGGAAGTACGTATATTATAGGTTTAGTATATTTTAGATTGTAAGTAGTCTATTAATATATCTTAAAGTACACAGTGCTTATTTAACTGTACTTTAATTCAAATGTATACATGAATATTTAAATGTTTCCTTCATTTTACTTGCAATATTACTCAAACTGAATTAGTAACAGATCTGCTGTAAGCTAGTCATTTCAGATATACTGACTAACTCTGACACAGAGACAGTAGTTCAGCTTTAAAATCCTGAACGTCACCAAGAGCTCCGTTCCCAGCTGTGTGCGTCACTCTTTAGTGTCCCCTGGTCTCCCAGCTGTGTGCGTCACTCTTTAGTGTCCCCTGGTCTCCCAGCTGTGTGCGTCACTCTTTAGTGTCCCCTGGTCTCCCAGCTGTGTGCGTCACTCTTTAGTGTCCCCTGGTCTCCCAGCTGTGTGCGTCACTCTTTAGTGTCCCCTGGTCTCCCAGCTGTGTGCGTCACTCTTTAGTGTCCCCTGGTCTCCCAGCTGTGTGCGTCACTCTTTAGTGTCCCCTGGTCTCCCAGCTGTGTGCGTCACTCTTTAGTGTCCCCTGGTCTCCCAGCTGTGTGCGTTACTCTTTAGTGTCCCCTGGTCTCCCAGCTGTGTGCGTCACTCTTTAGTGTCCCCTGGTCTCCCAGCTGTGTGCGTCACTCTTTAGTGTCCCCTGGTCTCCAGCTGTGTGCTTCACTCTTTAGTGTCCCCTGGTCCCTCAGCTGTGTGCGTCACTCTTTAGTGTCCCCTGGTCTCCTAGCTGTGTGCGTCACTCTTTAGTGTCCCCTGGTCTCCCAGCTGTGTGCGTCACTCTTAGTGTCCCCTGGTCTCCCAGCTGTGTGAGTCACTCTTTAGTGTCCCCTGGTCTCCCAGCTGTGTGCGTCACTCTTTAGTGTCCCCTGGTCTCCCAGCTGTGTGTGTCACTCTTTAGTGTCCCCTGGTCTCCCAGCTGTGTGCGTCACTCTTTAGTGTCCCCTGGTCTCCCAGCTGTGTGCGTCACTCTTTAGTGTCCCCTGGTCTCCCAGCTGTGTGCGTCACTCTTTAGTGTCCCCTGGTCTCCCAGCTGTGTGCGTCACTCTTTAGTGTCCCCTGGTCTCCCAGCTGTGTGCGTCACTCTTTAGTGTCCCCTGGTCTCCCAGCTGTGTGAGTCACTCTTTAGTGTCCCCTGGTCTCCCAGCTGTGTGCGTCACTCTTTAGTGTCCCCTGGTCTCCCAGCTGTGTGCGTCACTCTTTAGTGTCCCCTGGTCTCCCAGCTGTGTGCGTCACTCTTTAGTGTCCCCTGGTCTCCCAGCTGTGTGCGTCACTCTTTAGTGTCCCCTGGTCTCCAGCTGTGTGCTCACTCTTTAGTGTCCCCTGGTCCCTCAGCTGTGTGCGTCACTCTTTAGTGTCCCCTGGTCTCCTAGCTGTGTGCGTCACTCTTTAGTGTCCCCTGGTCTCCCAGCTGTGTGTGTCACTCTTTAGTGTCCCCTGGTCTCCCAGCTGTGTGCGTCACTCTTTAGTGTCCCCTGGTCTCCCAGCTGTGTGCGTCACTCTTTAGTGTCCCCTGGTCTCCCAGCTGTGTGCGTCACTCTTTAGTGTCCCCTGGTCTCCCAGCTGTGTGCGTCACTCTTTAGTGTCCCCTGGTCTCCCAGCTGTGTGCGTCACTCTTTAGTGTCCCCTGGTCTCCCAGCTGTGTGCGTCACTCTTTAGTGTCCCCTGGTCTCCCAGCTGTGTGCGTCACTCTTTAGTGTCCCCTTAGTGTCTCCCAGCTGTGTGAGTCACTCTTTAGTGTCCCCTGGTCTCCCAGCTGTGTGCTTCACTCTTTAGTGTCCCCTGGTCTCCCAGCTGTGTGCGTCACTCTTTAGTGTCCCCTGGTCTCCCAGCTGTGTGCGTCACTCTTTAGTGTCCCCTGGTCTCCCAGCTGTGTGAGTCACTCTTTAGTGTCCCCTGGTCTCCCAGCTGTGTGCGTCACTCTTTAGTGTCCCCTGGTCTCCAGCTGTGTGCTTCACTCTTTAGTGTCCCCTGGTCCCTCAGCTGTGTGCGTCACTCTTTAGTGTCCCCTGGTCTCCTAGCTGTGTGCGTCACTCTTTAGTGTCCCCTGGTCTCCAAGCTGTGTGTGTCACTCTTTAGTGTCCCCTGGTCTCCCAGCTGTGTGCGTCACTCTTTAGTGTCCCCTGGTCTCCCAGCTGTGTGTGTCACTCCTTAGTGTCCCCTGGTCTCCCAGCTGTGTGCGTCACTCTTAGTGTCCCCCTGGTCTCCCAGCTGTGTGCGTCACTCTTTAGTGTCCCCTGGTCTCCCAGCTGTGTGCGTCACTCTTTAGTGTCCCCTGGTCTCCCAGCTGTGTGCGTCACTCTTTAGTGTCCCCTGGTCTCCCAGCTGTGTGCGTCACTCTTTAGTGTCCCCTGGTCTCCCAGCTGTGTGAGTCACTCTTTAGTGTCCCCTGGTCTCCCAGCTGTGTGCTTCACTCTTTAGTGTCCCCCTGGTCTCCCAGCTGTGTGCGTCACTCTTTAGTGTCCCCTGGGTCTCCCAGCTGTGTGCGTCACTCTTTAGTGTCCCCTGGTCTCCCAGATGTGTGCGTCACTCTTTAGTGTCCCCTGGTCTCCCAGCTGTGTGCGTCACTCTTTAGTGTCCCCTGGTCTCCCAGCTGTGTGCGTCACTCTTTAGTGTCCCCTGGTCTCCCAGCTGTGTGCGTCACTCTTTAGTGTCCCCTGGTCTCCCAGCTGTGTGCGTCACTCTTTAGTGTCCCCTGGTCTCCCAGCTGTGTGCGTCACTCTTTAGTGTCCCCTGGTCTCCAGCTGTGTACGTCACTCTTTAGTGTCCCCTGGTCTCCCAGCTGTGTGAGTCACTCTTTAGTGTCCCCTGGTCTCCCAGCTGTGTGCGTCACTCTTTAGTGTCCCCTGGTCTCCAGCTGTGTGCGTCACTCTTTAGTGTCCCCTGGTCTCCCAGCTGTGTGCTTCACTCTTTAGTGTCCCCTGGTCTCCCAGCTGTGTGCGTCACTCTTTAGTGTCCCCTGGTCTCCCAGCTGTGTGCTTCACTCTTTAGTGTCCCCTGGTCTCCCAGCTGTGTGCGTCACTCTTTAGTGTCCCCTGGTCTCCCAGCTGTGTGCGTCACTCTTTAGTGTCCCCTGGTCTCCAGCTGTGTGCGTCACTCTTTAGTGTCCCCTGGTCTCCCAGCTGTGTGAGTCACTCTTTAGTGTCCCCTGGTCTCCCAGCTGTGTGCTTCACTCTTTAGTGTCCCCTGGTCTCCCAGCTGTGTGCGTCACTCTTTAGTGTCCCCTGGTCTCCCAGATGTGTGCGTCACTCTTTAGTGTCCCCTGGTCTCCCAGCTGTGTGCGTCACTCTTTAGTGTCCCCTGGTCTCCCAGCTGTGTGCGTCACTCTTTAGTGTCCCCTGGTCTCCCAGCTGTGTGCGTCACTCTTTAGTGTCCCCTGGTCTCCCAGCTGTGTGCGTCACTCTTTAGTGTCCCCTGGTCTCCCAGCTGTGTGCGTCACTCTTTAGTGTCCCCTGGTCTCCCAGCTGTGTGCGTCACTCTTTAGTGTCTCCTGGTCTCCCAGCTGTGTGCGTCACTCTTTAGTGTCCCCTGGTCTCCAGCTGTGTACGTCACTCTTTAGTGTCCCTGGTCTCCCAGCTGTGTGAGTCACTCTTTAGTGTCCCCTGGTCTCCCAGCTGTGTGCGTCACTCTTTAGTGTCCCCTGGTCTCCAGCTGTGTGCGTCACTCTTTAGTGTCCCCTGGTCTCCCAGCTGTGTGCTTCACTCTTTAGTGTCCCCTGGTCTCCCAGCTGTGTGCGTCACTCTTTAGTGTCCCCTGGTCTCCCAGCTGTGTGCTTCACTCTTTAGTGTCCCCTGGTCTCCCAGCTGTGTGCGTCACTCTTTAGTGTCCCCTGGTCTCCCAGCTGTGTGCGTCACTCTTTAGTGTCCCCTGGTCTCCAGCTGTGTGCGTCACTCTTTAGTGTCCCCTGGTCTCCCAGCTGTGTGAGTCACTCTTTAGTGTCCCTGGTCTCCCAGCTGTGTGCTTCACTCTTTAGTGTCCCCTGGTCTCCCAGCTGTGTGCGTCACTCTTTAGTGTCCCCTGGTCTCCCAGCTGTGTGCGTCACTCTTTAGTGTCCCCTGGTCTCCCAGCTGTGTGCGTCACTCTTTAGTGTCCCCTGGTCTCCAGCTGTGTTTTTAATATCTGCATCCTTTCTGAAGCTGTAGCCAGTTTCTCCTGTTGGAAGAGTTTTGGGTCGTTGTCGAGCATTTGTCGGCCACCGTACCCTCCGTTGGAAAAGAGCTTCTTCAGAGCCAACTTAAAGGAAATGTTCCTGACAGGTAACAGCAGAACAACAACACTGACCTCTGATTCTTTCCTTTCCAAAAATAGACGAGAACAATGCGCCAATAAAACTCTCCTGACGGCAAAACAGAAATATTTATTTGAGATCTTACTCAAAGAAATACATGACAAGGCATCTCAGTTACTATGACAATATTATTTATAGCCACTTTTCAGAACTCCATGCACACACACACACACACACACACACACACACACACACACACACACACACACACACACACACACACACACACACACACACACACACACACACACACTCTGAAGTCTTATTGCAGTCGGCCTCAGACAGACGTCTCTCTGATGGATGCGATCTGATCCGTCCGCAGCTCCCCGCGGCTCAGCAGCGTTATTGCTTTGTTTGAGAAGTTGATTACTTCTCCTGCGCTGACGGTGGGAGAAACACCGTGAGTCTCTTTCCAAACCAACACGTACTGTACATGATTGACTTATTACTCCTTCATTCATTTGCAAAAATAGCCTGGAGGTCTCGCCACATCGAGGGGGTCCTGTAACTCTGGAGGTTCATCGGAACCGTCTCAGGTGATTGTAAAGCTCTGATGTCATCGAACCCACCTTATACCAGATGTGTTGACGGGCTAAATGGATATTGCTGTAAGACATATATGAAGCATTTTAAAGCCATTTTTCATGATCTTTTCATACCTAATTTGTTTAATGCAAAGTGAACCCTGACGAAAAGTCACATATTAAAATAATCACAACAAATCACAATGACTTAATCTGTCTAACAGAGCCACCGTACAGCCAGGAAGACACTACACATGAGCAAAGAGACACACAGGCACAACGGAGACCCAAGGCAACGGCAAACAGACACAAAGAAACCAGAGTCACCACGACAATGTACATGGAGAAAAGAACTACAAACAGACACTAAACTAATACTGAGAGACGCAAAGACACAAAGACACAAAGATGACAACAAGAAAAGTGTCAACACAACCAAACAGTTCCATTTAAATGATCGAAATAATAAAGTCTCCGTTTGTTCCCTTCAGAACAAAAGCCTTGCAGTAACTGTGTGATGCCAGTAGGGGGTGTGATGTTCCACCAAAAGGACCCTGATTCTGCAGGCTGTGTGTGTGTGCGTGTGCGTGTGTGTGTGCGTGTGTGTGTTTGACAGAGAGAGAGAATTGTGAAACAATGTACACTACAACACAAAATGTCACAACTAATGTAAACACACATTTACATTTTCTTAAACCATAAAACAAACTGATCCTACTTTATACGGTTGTGTGTGTGTGTGTGTGTGTGTGTGTGTGTGTGTGTGTGTGTGTTTGTGTGATAGTATGTTTTTGTAAGTGTGGTCTTGAGTGTGTGAATGTGCTTTCATGTGTGTTCTTGTGTACCTGTACTTGGTCTGTATGTGTGTGTTTGTGTGTAAATGTGTGTGTTTCTGTTTGTGTGCGTGTATTTGTTTGAAGAAGAAGAATTCAGAGAACATTTCTTCTACATTTTCCACTCATTGTCACGGTAACATTTGTCACTTCCGGGCTTCCGTAG
>CADEHL010001433.1:0-125090 GCA_902827135.1 Harpagifer antarcticus
TGCTAACCCTAATTTCACCGGGTCGTCTGCGTCGCGTCACGGCCACGTTACGGCTACGCCACGGCGTTCGCACAGATCGTGGCCACTCTAGTCATTGGCTGCTATTCCACCACACGCAGCGCGTTACGGCTCAGAAGCGTCCCAGAAGCGTCTCGGCAGGCTCCTCTAAATTAGGATGAATCCTATTTTTGACGCGACGCAGCCGTAAGGTAATGTCAGGCAGGCAGGAAGTGGAATGGTCAGAGCATCGGATTTCACATCGCATAACAACCATTTCCCAACGTTTATTGCGGCTAAACCATCGAATCAATGAGCTGAGGATCTTACCTACGTCTGTTTCCGGTATTGTTTATGACGGATGTATTTTGTTATACACACATTCCTTCACATTACATTTTAATTTACATTAAAAGTATTTCGTGAGGCCTTGTAATGTTTTTAAATATAACTACTGTTCTAGTTGAAGAGTTTGTAAATTAACATGAAACCGAAGCTGTTGCCTGGGCAATGCAATCGCACAACGTCACGTCCGTTAATCCCACATCCACACACATCAATCAATCAATGTTTATTTATATAGCCCAATATCACAAATGTTACATTTGTCTCATGGACTTCACAGTTTGTACAGAATATCAGTATAACACTACGACACCCCTCGGTCCTTAGACCCTCACATCGTACAAGGAAAAACTTCCGGAGAAAACTCACAGTTTTTAAAATGGAAAAATGGGAGAAACCTCAGGGAGAGCAACAGAGGAGGGATCCCTCTCCAGGACGGTCAGACGTGCAATAGATGCCGTGTGTACATCGAAAAGATTAATACATTTGCAACATAGGTAGACCAAATGTTAGGAAATTGCATGTGTCTATAATAAGTAGATGAATCCACGAGGATGTCCAGCAATCTTGTGGGAGCCATCAGGGAAGTAGTATGGTGAGAGTCTGGCAGGACCGCAGAGGACTGGTTCAGCCACGACCTACGAAATCCAGGACTCAGATCCAGTGCTCAGGATAGAGGATCCAGGACACACAACCACAGCAACTGGATTAGCCACAACTCAGGATCCCGGCGTATATATGGACCACAAAAAGGTTTGGGGAAACTGTGTTAATCGGAAACATGAGAGTTACACAGGTACAAACAGCCAGAAAGACGGAAAAGTAAGGTGCCCCCCCAACAGTCCAAGCCTTATAGCAGCTAAACTAACGTGTCTACATACATGCACTCCCTTAGGATAGGTTGAGGGAAAAGGGTAGCAAGTATAAGTAGGAACAGAGGTGGAGGGGCACACACAGGGAGAAAGGTCCCATTGGAACCTGAATTTGTCAGAGGTAGGAGTGGGTCAGTGACTACGTTCCACACTCCCCGGCCGGGCTCGGTGTTCTCTGCAACCTGTTACCCTCTAATAACCTCGAGAGGTCATAGAGGGGAAAGGTTTGGATAAGTTTTAAAAATAAGATCTACGTTTTTAAGATTTTAAGTGAAAGAGTAAGAACTAAAATGTATAGGTGAAGAGGCACAACGTATCTACGTTATGCACTCTTTATTAGATTATTTTATTTTATCACTATAAGCTCATCAAAAAGAAGGTTTAAGCGCACTCTTAAAAACCGATAGGCTGTCTACTGCCAGAACACAAACTGGAAGCTGATTCCACAAATGTGGAGCTTGATAAGAAAAGCTCTGGCTCCCATTGTACTTTTAGAGACTCTAGGAAACAACCAACAACCTGCATTCTTGGAACGCAATGCACATGGATTAACATCGATTTAATACATTAATGTAGCCTTTGTTTCTGCTAAAAGAGGTGTCGACCAGCTGGGGCAACAAGAAAATCGGCGTAATCGAGTGTGACTATTAAAAAATAAATCACTATTATATTAATATTGACAATAACAACCGACCGTCGGGTAGCATTTGCTTGGCATTTACGGTTATTTCTCCACTGGTTAACATGGGTTAACAATACCGTGTAACTGTCACGTTTGAAGGGACGAAATCGTGACATCTTCACGTCTCCCAGCATGGTAAATCGTTACATGTTCACGTCTTGCCGTGATACCGGGTTGGTTAAATTACATCATAGCATTCCTTTCTCTGATAATCATCTTTTCCATTGCAGGAAGGATAGAGAGTCATAATTCGGATGTCCAGTGGGAGGGAGTTCAAGAAGCGGGATGCAGAGCAGCTCAAGGCTCTTGACCCCATGGTGTTTCAGTGGAAGGGAAGCAGAAGAACTAAGAGTGATGGTGGGTGTGTTGATGTGCAGGAGGTCGGAGAGGTATAGAGGAGCTGACGCGTGGATAGCCTTACGGTGTCAGGAATGGGGAGAGAACTCAGGACCAAAATGCAGAAGAGGAGAATATCTCATCGCTCTAATTGCTCGAGTTTCACCGCGGCTGTCAGCTATGTTTATTCGCGTCATTCAAATAGGATGCGCTGGCAAGGGGGCGGGGCTTATCTCCATGTAAATACTATGGTAGATACGATACTATGGTAGTTACCGTGATGTAATTGTAATACATGTTTCAAAATTATGCCGGAATGACTACATACTGATACTGGTTAGTAAAAACCATGAATTAATGCTTTAACAATTGTGCAGACAAGACAGCAGGCGAAAAACCTTTATTTAGTCTTTGACATGCCGGTGGGGTTTCTCAGGCTCCGGCATCAACTTTGTGAGGGGTGGCAAAATCTTTGGCAGGCCAAAAACTTGCCGAAGGACCTTGCAAAGGTTCATTTTCTAATTTGAATTTGTGTGTCCATTTTGCCCTTCGTAAGGCACTCGTGAGGGCATCTTGTCAAATCGTGTCATCTTTGTCTTTACTTTGTGTGATCACCGGTACCATCTGGCATTTTTCGCCTCACAAAGACAATACGAAGGAAACAAGAAGCTGCCCGATTGTCTTAGGAATGAGCAAATGATGAAGACTGCGATGAAGATGACTGCAGAAAACAAAGTAGAGCTTAGGGATTTCAGTCTTAGATAGAGAGAAAGTAATAGTAGGGGCAGGACAGAAGAGAAGAGATATATCAGCTGCATAACAGAGAGCTTTGCCAGAACACAGCAGCTTCTCAACACGTCTCTCTAAAGATGGAGACTTCCCAAATGGATGAACTCTGCTTTCCACAACTCTTCAACAGATCCTGCAGGAAGCCTACGACAGCTCAGTCAGATGTCTGCCGCTTACATCTGCAGTCCTTCATCGCTCTGATTCACTGAGCTTCAACTGCTGGTCATCATCTCTATCTCCCACTTCAGGCACTGACAAATTCCAGCTTAAGTTTCTATATGTTCATGATTGAAAGTACAGGATTTAGCAATGCATTATTTCCTTTTAATGAATGTTTCAGATATTAGTTGTGCTGTTTTAAATGATAACATATTCAAACATGACGTTGTGTGAGAAAATAGTTAAAGCAGACACTCAGCAACAAATGAATATCCATTCAAATGCCTTTTTGTGTGTTTTACTGCTGTTTGTTGTTACAAGCTATTGTTGATAATCTTATTTATGATGATGTTCTTCCTTTCCAGGCAGCTCCACACCCCCACTAACCTCCTCATCCTCTCCCTGGCTGTCTCAGACTTCCTTGTGGGCCTCATTTTGATGCCTGTTAAAATTCTTCTAACAGAGGCTTGCTGGTACTTGGGAGACCTGATGTGTGCTCTGTATGTAATTGTTACTTTTGTCATTACCTCTTCTACTGTTGGAAACATGGTGCTCATATCCATTGATCGTTCTGTTGCTATATGTGACCCTCTACATTACACCATCAGAGTAACTCTCAACAGAACCAAAATCAGCATCTGTCTTTGTTGGATTTGCTCTGTTATCTATAATTGTCTCATTTTAAAGGACTTTCTGAGACAGCCTGATTCACATACATCTTGCCATGGAGAGTGTGTTGCTGTCATTGACAATATCACAGGAGCTGTTGACTTTGTCATTACCTTTATTGCCCCCATTACTGTTATCATAGTTCTGTATATCAGAGTGTTTGTGGTGGCTGTGTCTCAGGCTCGAGCCATGCGATCTCATGTTATAGCTGTCACTATGCAACGTTCAGTTGGTGCAACTGCTAAGAAATCTGAGATGAAAGCAGCCAGGACTCTTGGTGTTGTTGTTCTTGTGTTTATCATATGTTATTTTCCATATTACACTCCGTCCCTTATAGGTGAGGATATTGAAAATAATAGTTCAACCTCACCCATTGTACTCTGGTTGCTGTATTTTAACTCCTGTCTGAACCCAGTGATTTATGCCTTCTTATACCCCTGGTTTAGAAAATCTATCAAGCTTATTGTTACCCTTAAAATACTTCAGTCTTACTCGTTGATTCTAAATACTGTAATGGACGGGCTGGGGTTGAGTTATATTCTAAAAACCTCAGTTCAGATGGACATATTTGTTGCTGAGTCAGAATGCAATGTGTAATGGCTGAAGAAAGTATAGACATTATTTAATGTAGTAAAACATATGTACTAAAATATATTAAATAATTGAATACAAATAAAATTTCAAAATATTACATTGTGTGGAAGAAGAAGTAGTTGTTGACGTGTGTTGACTCAACTCGACCAGTATTCTGGTAATGATATGTTCAATTGTTTAATTTTGTAGACAATATGCAGTACAGACTGATTGAGTATGTCGTTGGCAGAAGGTCAGTGTGCAACTTCAAACAAAAACAAGAGCTGTCGCGGTGTTGTGTGTGGTGGTGTGTGTGTGTGTGTGTGTGTGTGTGGGTGTGTGTGTTGTGTGTGTGGTGAGAGAGAGTGAGAGAGAGAGAGAAAAAGGAGAGAGGTTTTACTGACACATAACAGATTTGGTTCTCCAAACACTGACGATACCATATAACAAGAACACAAATCAATCTTGTTGAGTGCTAACACATGTTTATTTGACCATTGCCCATGATCATTTACATGTACCGTCTCTTGCCAATAATGAGGGATTGAAATGTAGAAAACATTCATAATATTTAGGCTGACAATAAAAATTAAAGTTTCATCAGCGATGATCGGGACCTCGCTAGGGCTGCTCGATTAAATCATAATGACGATTATTTTGGTCAATATTGATATCACGATTATTCATTGATTGAATTGATTGAACTTCTAAAAAAAAAAAAAAATAGTAATTTGAACAGTATCTTGTTAACAGTTGATTACCCTGAACTTTAAGTATAATTCAACTGAAAAACCAATACAAATATATATAAAGATATTTATATCTACATTTAAATAAATAATATAAAATTAATAAATACCAATAAAGAAGATCAACAAATATGTTGGGGCGCACTTCCACAACCTACTGAATATAATAATTATAATAAATAAAAATGTATTAGATTATTGGCAAAGTATTCAGCTGAAGCCACATCTTTAGGGAGGTGTGTGGTGCAGTGGATTGTGCGTAGGTGTTCGTCTCCGTAACAGACGCCTGCTGCAGCCAGAGGTGGCGCTGGATCTGTGTCACCCACGCGGAAATCCTCGCCTGGGCGGTAGCACTGTGGTGACGGAGAGGGGGAAAGCATCCCTTAGCAAAAAAATCTATGGACGAATTCTATAGACATTTTCTGTAGAATACTACAGCATTTTTGCGGATATACTATAGAAATGTTACTATAGATTCTGGGAAATAATCTATAGAATACTATAGTACTATAGAAAATATATACTGTGTAGATGTTTTTTTTGTAGAAAAGAACCTATAGAATCCTATAGAAAACCCCATGGATGCTTTCTATAGAACTTTTCTGTAGAATACCATTCTGTAGAATACTATAGAATTTGTGACCTATATTCTATAGAATCTGTGGACATTTCTATATAACTTCTTTGAAGAATACTATAGAATGTTTGCAGATATTCTATAGAATTCACCTATGGATTTTACTATAGATTCTGCAAAAATAATCTATAGAAAAATCTATTAAGAATCTATAGAATTTCTCTGTAGAATATACTGCAGGATAGTGGCAAATATTCTATAGAATTCGTTTATGAATTTACAATAGATTCCACCAAATAATCTATAGAATCCTATAGAAAATTGCTATTGTTTTCTATAAAATTGTTCTGCAGAACAGTACAGGATTGGTGTAGAAATTCTATAGTTCAGCAGTGAAATACTGTTATTTTACAGTTTTATCCTAAATTATTGCAGTCAAACACCTTCAATAAATTGACGCACTAAAAACTCAGCAGAGAAACACTGTTATTTCACAGAAGACCAAACACCTTCAATAAAGTGCTAACACTTGCTCAATGTTTAAAGACAGTATGTAATGTTAAACCTATAGAAGTACAATCTAAACACAACATTTAATGATTCATTTTGATTCATTTAATGATTGAAATTACATATTTTAAACACATACTCAAATAATTATTTCCCTACCTCACATAAAATCAGATGTTCTTTATGCTATAAACTATAAACAACCAATTTCATAATAACATTCTACACGAGGATGAAAAATTAAAGAAAAGAAAACTAAGTTTAATATTTCAAAATGAGTGAACTGTAAGTAGACTGGGCCTCCCATATAACCTGGTTGAGCCAATATAAAACAATCAGCCAAATGACTTTTCAATACATTATTGATTACTATTTTTGAGGTACTTTTAGGTTGGCAGTAAACATAAGTCAGAGGTAAATGTTGTACTTTTCCTCCACTACATGTATTTAATACCTTTAGTTACTTTCTACAGTATTTCTATAGTATTCTATAGAATTCTACAAGATTCTATAGGATTTTATAGATTTTTTTGCTAAGGGATGTTCTGCCGCCAAGCTGGCACCCTGCTCCGACTCTGTCTCCCCCGTCTGGAGGAGAGGAGGGAGGGGAGAACCGAACGGTGAACCGTGGAGGGAGGCGGGGCAGGAGTTGTCGGACTCCTGCCCGGCACTCGGCCCCAGGGACACGAGGCCCCGTCCGCGGTCTCGTAAGCCTGGACGGGCCAATCGTCCTCCTCGGCCGCAGCAGCAAGAGCGTCCGCTCTCCGCTTCCTGTCGCCCGAGGGGAGACGGGCGCAGTGTGTGCATGCTACCTGCTGGTTTAGAGCTGCGTACGCGTGCTCTGACCCCAGGTAGGATTCGCATACTGCTTTTATCTGTGCTGGTCATAACTCATTATGAACCCAGAGCCACATGAGGGACAATTTCTCACACAATTGTTACTCATGTTTACTCTGCAATTGAAGTGTCTCTTATGCTTCAGTAACAGTGTGCTGAAGAAAAGAAGGAGCAGATTGTCGGGCCTCCTTCCTATTTATACCGGAAGGGAGCCCGAGGGCCCACCTTGCGGGTGGGTGTGGACTACAAGTGTTTCAGTGCTGTGCCGGTGCGCAGGGGGATTACCCAATAGCGATAGCCTTAGAGGGCGAAGCCATATACGAAATAGAACATGACAGGGAGAACAGCAAAACACCCATAACAAGACATACACAACTAAAAACGTGACATAACACAAGAATCGTGACAAACAGTACAGTGCACTGTACTTTATTACTTTTTAATGTATAAATACTTTGTTACTGTACGATAACAATAACAATAATCCTTAGCTCCTTTCTCTGCTCCAGATGATAAAAAAAAAAAATTCAACATTTTTTTCCGGGCAGCACCCTGCCAAGGCAGTAAACCTAGGGGAAACACTGAATATGATACCTTCATATAAAAGAGGAGTTTGCCGTTGACCATCACTCAAGATTGAAGAGACATGTTACATTGCATTTTTTTTTTTTTCTGGCATGTCTGCCAGAAACCTGAACAATGTCTAGAGCCTTTAATATTGCTGGGCAAATCTCATCCATACTTGGCGCTGTGATATTGGGATATGGGTAAAGCTTCCCTATAATCTTCCAACTTTTCATTATCCATGGACAACATTTTGGATGTGTTTAGGAGCCCTTCAAAGTGCCTGACAGCAGGGACGTGCACAGACATTTGGAGGGGCCATTGCTCTAAACTAGAAAAAGGGCCCCACAAAAAAACACAAGACCTTTTGAATTTTTTTCTAAATGAAATCCAAGGACATTTTTTGTTTTGCGGTCCATATCTCATTAAAATATCTAATGTTACTAACTATTAATCTGTTGAACCCCATCCCCCCGCCCCCGGGCGGAAAAACGCATCATCTGCAGGAAACCGCGTCTGAGGGCTTCTTAATATTTAATAAACTATGAATGTGTCATATCCATGTAACGGGAGGACACTCAGCTAACTGATGATATGAACCATTTTTTATCTTTTTTTTATCGAGTCAGGCACAATGAGTTTACATTTATACAGTCAATATATATATATATTTTTTCCCCTTTCCCCCCCTCCCGGTCCTAGCTAGTAAATTAAATAACTAACTAAATAAAATAGATATATGTATAGGTAAAGGTAAAGTAATGTAGAAGATAATATTAAAAGAAAATGTATAGATAAGGGAATAAAGAATAGTAACAGTAATACATGTACCCATATACTCACATATGTATACTAGGGGTGTTGAAATTAATCGTTTCTACGATGCATCGCGATGCGGACGTGGACGATTCTGCATCGATGCAGTGACAGAACATAATCGATTATAGCGTAGTAATGTTGCTTCCTGATTTTACGGCCGTGGCTTTACAATAACGTTTTTTTTTCTGTCACTTTAATATCAAATCGGTCGGTGACGCAGAGATCAGAGAATAGACGTGACAGCGGCACAGCAACACCAAACACGGAGCAGTCTGCTTTATCCACCAACAAAAGAACACCAGTCCAGAACCAACAGCAGAAGGACCCGCTCTGAATCAGTCTGTGTCGCTGCGGTTCAGACACACAGGGATACAATACTCGCGTTACAATCATGTCAGGTTTTTGGTGGATTTAGTTAAGTCTTGGATTGCAGAGTATGAATGTCCTCTTGCTATTTTCAGACGATAGGCTACGTGTGTAAAGTTTGTGAAGGCAGGAGGAAAAAGATTCCGCGATCACGTCTCCTCTCAGTTCCTCCAAACCCCGCCCCCTCCCTGAAAATAATGAGTGACAGGCTGATAGTAACCTGATAGAAACTTTATTATTCACTTAATCACTGATTGAGATGATGAAGCTAACTTAATCTCCTACAATCATGGGATTTATGTAACAGTGAGACAGAGAATGTAAGTGAGCACCCACATGCAGTAGTGTCGTTTTTATATGCTGTTGTAAATACTCCTGTTGTCTGCTGTGTTCAGACTCAAGTCATGTTTGTGATGCCACATTCAGGACATTCAGTGTCCTTTTTTTTAACAGAAGACCATTGCTAGAAGCTGCAGCTAAGCTGCAGAAGCATTCGTTTTTTTTGTGTTTGAGGATGGAACAATTTCACACACAGATATAGGGAGGCTAGACCTATGCAATTGATTTATTTTGGTTTAGAAATGAATGTCAAGACATTTATGTGATGGATTTCTGAAGCACTTTCTATATAATAAAAAGAGAGTTCATATGTATTTACTGCATGTATTCATTGATGAAAAATAAGCCATGTGCAGTAATATAGAAAATTGCACAGCCCTAGTCCATCCATCCATCTTCTTCCGCTTATCCGTGGTCGGGTCGCGGGGGGTAGCAGTTCCAGCAGAGAGCCCCAAACTTCCTTTTCCCTGGCGACATCAACCAGCTCTGACTGGGGGATCCCAAGGCGCTCCCAGGTCAGCGAAAAGCTATAATCCCTCCACCTGGTCCTAGGTCTACCCCTTGGTCTCTTCCCAGCTGGACGTGCCTGGAACACCTCCCTAGGGAGGCGCCCAGGTGGCATCCTAACTAGGTGCCCGAACCACCTCAACTGGCTCCTTTCGACGCGAAGGAGGAGCGGCTCAACTCCGAGTCCCTCCCGGATGACCGAACTTCTCACCTTATCCCTAAGGGAGACACCAGCCACCCTGCGGAGAAAACCCATCTCGGCCGCTTGTATCCGCGATCTCGTTCTTTTGGTCATGACCCATCCTTCATGACCATAGGTGAGGGTAGGAACGAAAATGGCCCGGTAGACAGAGAGCTTTGCCTTCTGGCTCAGCTCCCTTTTCGTCACAACGGTGCGGTAAAGCGACTGCAGTACCGCTCCCGCTGCTCCGATTCTCCGGCCCATCTCACGCTCCATTGTTCCCTCACTCGAGAACAAGACCCCGAGATACTTGAACTCCTTCACTTGGGGTAAGGACTCATTCCCTACTTGGAGTGGACAGTCCATCGGTTTCCTGCTGAGAACCATGGCCTCAGATTTGGAGGTGCTGATCCTCATCCCAGCCGCTTCACACTCGGTTGCGAACCGATCCAGTGAGTGCTGAAGGTCGCAGACCGATGAAGCCATCAGAACCACATCATCTGCAAAAAGCAGTGGTGCAATCCTTAGTCCACCGAACTGCAGACCCCCTCCCCCATGACTATGCCTCAAAATCCGATCCATGTACAGGACTGTCTCAGAAAATTAGAATATTGTGATAAAGTTCTTTATTTTCTGTAATGCAATTAAAAAAACAAAAATGTCATACATTCTGGATTCATTACAAATCAACTGAAATATTGCAAGCCTTTTATTATTTTAATATTGCTGATTATGGCATACAGCTTAAGAAAACTCAAAAATCCTATTTCAAAAAATTAGAATAGTTCCTCAGACCAAGTAAAAAAAAAGATTTATAACAGCAAAACACAATCAAACATTTGAAAATGTCCATTAATGCACTCAGTACTTGGTTGGGAATCCTTTTGCACGGATTACTGCATCAATGCGGCGTGGCATGGAGGCAATCAGCCTGTGGCATTGCTGAGGTGTTATGGATGCCCAGGATGCTTCAATAGCGGCCTTTAGCTCATTAGCATTGTTGGGTCTGGTGTCTTTCAGCTTCTTCTTCACAATACCCCACATATTCTCTATGGGGTTCAGGTCAGGGGAATTTGCAGGCCAATCGAGGACAGTAATGCCATGGTCAGTACACCAGTTACTGGTGGTTTTGGCACTGTGGGCAGGTGCCAGATCATGCTGGAAAATGAATTCCTCATCTCCATAGAGCTTTTCAGCAGACGGAAGCATGTAGTGCTCTAAAATCTCTTGGTACACAGCTGCATTTACTCTGGGCTTGATGAAACACAGTGGACCAACACCAGCAGCTGACATGGCTCCCCAAACCATCGCTGACTGTGGAAACTTCACACTGGATTTCAAGCAACTTGGATTTTGCTCCTCTCCAGCCTTTCTCCAGACTCTGGCGCCTTGACTTCCAAATGAAATACAAAACTTGCTTTCGTCTGAAAAGAGGACTTTGGACCACTGTGCAACTGTCCAGTGCTTCTTTTCCTTAGCCCAAGTCAGACGCCTCTTCCGTTGTCTTGAGTTCAGAAGTGGCTTGACCATGGGAATACGGCTATTGTAGCCCATTTCCCGGACACGTCTGTGAACAGTGACTTTTGATACCTGGACTCCAGCTTCAGTCCACTGTCTTTGAAGCTCCCCCAAATTCTGGAAGCGACTCTTCTTCACAATGCTGTTAAGGCTGCGGTCATCTCTCTTGGTTGTGCAGCGTTTCCTGCCACATTTCCCCCTTCCAACAGACTTTTTGTGGATGTGCTTTGAAACTGCACTCTGTGAACAGCTTGCTCTTTGAGAAATTTCTTTTTGTGTCTTACCCTCCTGATGGAGGGTGTCAATGACGGTCCTCTGGACAGCAGTCAGATCAGCAGTCTTCCCCATACTTGTGATTTAGTTTACTGAACCAAGCTGAGTGTTTTTCAAGGCTCAGGAAACCCTTGCAGGTGTTTCGAGTTAATTAGACGATTCAAGTGATTCGTTGAACACCCTACTAGTATACTTTTTCATGATATTCTAATATTTAGAGATAGGATATTTGAGTTTTCTTAAGCTGTATGCCATAATCAGCAATATTAAAATAATAAAAGGCTTGCAATATTTCAGTTGATTTGTAATGAATCCAGAATGTATGACATTTTTGTTTTTTTAATTGCATTACAGAAAATAAAGAACTTTATCACAATATTCTAATTTTCTGAGACAGTCCTGTATATTACAAACAGGATTGGTGACAAAGCGCAGCCCTGGCGGAGGCCAACCCTCACCGGAAATGGGTCCGACTTACTGCCGAAGACCCGGACACAGCTCTCGCTTTGGGAGTACAGAGATTGGATGGCCCTGAGTAGAGACCCCCTCACCCCATACTCCCGCAGCGCCTCCCACAGTAACTCCTTGGGAACCCGGTCATACGCCTTTATTCAGTCCTAATGTATACCCACATATACACTTATGGCGCATTTCCACTGCAGCGGGTAGCCCCGTTTAAGCGTCCTTAATCGTCCTCAAGCGGCCAGGCCAGTTTTTGGTGGCCTTTTCATATAGCGTAGCACCGGCTAGCGGGTACTTTTTCTGGCCCCATAAAATCGTGGTTCTATCAGACCAGGGCTGAACTAGTGACGTCAACACTCTCGACTGCTGATTGGTCAGAAAGAATCGTCACAAGATCGCGCGCAAGATCATCCCTAGCATTGCATATATATCTAAAAGCAAGCTTGCAGCATTTTTATACACAGCATTTTTGTAAACGGAGGAGCTACAAAAATGGTAACGTCAAAGAAAAGCACACCGTGGTCGACCGAGAAGGTGACGACGTTCCTACATCTCATTGGGGATGATAAAATCCAGCGGGAGCTCGACGGAACAACTCGAAATGTGAAAAAAAAAGCCGATCGCCCCGCCTACACTGCGTTGCTACCCCAGGTCCTAAACTATAATGGAATGCGCCACGGCCTCGGACGGCCAGCGAGGCAGCCCGAGGCCTGAGCGAGGACGCTTAAACGGGGCTACCCCGCTGCAGTGGAAATGTGCCATTACACATACATGTGTGTACATACACACACACACATGTACACATGCACATACAGTGGGGCAAAAAAGTATTTAGTCAGCCACCAATTGTGCAAGTTCTCCCACTTAAAAAGATGAGAGAGGCCTGTAATTTTCATCCTAGGTATACCTCAACTATGAGAGACAAAATGAGAAGAAAAAAATCCAGAAAATCACATTGTCTGATTTTTAAAGAATGTATTTGCAAATTATGGTGGAAAATAAGTATTTGGTCAATAACAAAAGTTCATCTCAATACTTTGTTATATACCCTTTGTTGGCAATGACAGAGGTCAAATGTTTTCTGTAAGTCTTCACAAGGTTTTCACACACTGTTGCTGGTATTTTGGCCCATTCCTCCATGCAGATCTCCTCTAGAGCAGTGATGTTTTGGGGCTGTCGCTGGGCAACACAGACTTTCAACTCCCTCCAAAGATTTTCTATGGGGTTGAGATCTGGAGACTGGCTAGGCCACTCCAGGACCTAGAAATGCTTCTTACGAAGCCACTCCTTCGTTGCCCGGGCGGTGTGTTTGGGATTATTGTCATGCTGAAAGACCCAGCCACGTTTCATCTTCAATGCCCTTGCTGATGGAAGGAGGTTGTTACTCAAAATCTCACGATACATGGCCCCATTCATTCTTTCCTTTACACGGATCGGTCGTCCTGGTCCCTTTGCAGAAAAACAGCCCCAAAGCATGATGTTTCCACCCCCATGTTTCACAGTAGGTATGGTGTACTTTGGATGCAACTCAGCATTCTTTCTCCTCCAAACACGTCGAGTTGAGTTTTTACCAAAAAGTTCTATTTTGGTTTCATCTGACCATATGACATTCTCCTAATCCTCTTCTGGATCATCTAAATGCTCTCTAGCAAACTTCAGACGGGCCTGGACATGTACTGGCTTAAGCAGGGGGACACGTCTGGCACTGCAGGATTTGAGTCCCTGGCTGCGTAGTGTGTTACTGATGGTAGCCTTTGTTACTGTTACTCTGTCCCAGCTCTCTGCAGGTCATTGACTAGGTCCCCCCGTGTGGTTCTGGGATTTTTGCTCACCGTTCTTGTAATCATTTTGACCCCACGGGGTGATATCTTGCGTGGAGCCCCAGATTGAGGGAGAGTATCAGTGGTCTTGTATGTCTTCCATTTTCTAATAATTGCTCCCACAGTTGATTTCTTCACACCAAGCTGCTTACCTATTGCAGATTCAGTCTTCCCAGCCTGGTGCAGGTCTACCATTTTGTTTCTGGTGTCCTTTGACAGCTCTTTGGTCTTGGCCATAGTGGAGTTTGGAGTGTGACTGTTTTAGGTTGTGGACAGGTGTCTTTTATACTGATAACGAGTTCAAACAGGTGCCATTAATACAGTTAACAAGTGGAGGACAGAGGCGGCTCTTAAAGAAGAAGTTACAGGTCTGTGAGAGCCAGAAATATTGTTTGTTTGTAGGTGACCAAATACTTATTTTACAGAGGAATTTACCAATTAATTCATTAAAAATCCTACAATGCGATTTCCTGGATTCTTTCCCCCCATTCTGTCTCTCATAGCTGAGGTGTACCTAGGATGCAAATTACAGGCCTCTCTCATCTTTTTAAGTGGGAGAACTTGCACAATTGGTGGCTGACTAAATACTTTTTTGCCCCACTGTACATACACGTACCTACTTACATACATGTATACAAAGACAGAACAAATGAAAAAAAACAAACATTAATATAAAAAAAAAAACATACATTCGTAGTTCCCCCCCTTTCTTCTTAATTGAGTGTCTTAAATTCAGCTATGTAGGCTATCATAGAGCCCCAGACAGATTCAAATAGTTTTGAGGAGCCCCTCAGGTTATATTTAATCTTCTCCAAGTTCAGGTACAACATTATATCTTTAAGCCATAGAGATGCTTTAGGTGGTATAGGAGATTTCCATTCTAGGAGTATTCTTCTACGTGCTAAGATAGATGCAAAGGCTATACTGTCTTTAGTTTTCCTCTTCAACATTCGGTGGCCAGGTAGTACTCCAAAAATGGCAGTTTCTGCACATGGTGTCAATACCACGTCCAAGGCCTCAGTAAGGTGTTTGAAAATGCTTGTCCAGTATCCTTGTAGGTGAGGACAAGACCAAAACATATGAGTCATGTTTGCTGGTGACGTGTGGCATCTGTTACAGGTATCCGTAACATTTGGGTATATTTTGGAGAGTTGGTGTAATAGATACGGTGGACAACTTTTAGTTGTATAAGATTAAGTCTGGCACAGGACGTACTATTGTTCACTCTCGCTAATGTGCCATCCCAGACCTCATCATCTATAGCTTGGACTAGTTCCTCTTCCCAATCTTATTTGATTTTAAAATTTGTCAGAGAGTTGGCTAAAGCTACCAAAAACATTGTTATTGTAAAGGTCCCTTACTCTGATAAGACCTAATCTCTGCCACATAGAGAAGGCCCCATCAGTGTAAGGGGGGAGAAAGAGATGGTTGTTGCGAATGTGGCTATCTATAGAGGATCCACAGAGTCCATGAGCCTTTCTGAATTGGGACCAAATTCTTAGGGTGGAAACAACAATCGGGTTATTCGAATATTGAGTTGGCTGGCTGGGTAATGTAGATGTGAGCAAAGCCTAGAGTGAGGTATTAGGACAGGATTTGGCTTCAAGCTCACACCAACTCAATGTTGGTTCCTTAGTCCATAGAATTATTTTGTGGATATTGGCTGCCCAATAGTAGTGTCTTCAGGGCTCCCGACTAACTTTTTTTCCCATCCTCCCGGAACCGTGCCGAAATACAATCTAGGCCGTCCCGAAATTAATGTGGACCGTCCCGAATTTAAAAATGTTAATTTTTCTACATTATCATTAGTTAAAATCATTCAAAGTGACCTTTTTAGCGCTAATCCTCCTGTAGATCTATGCCTTTGTAAAAGCTCTTTCCTAATTCTAGGAGTCTTCCCTTGCCATAAAAAAGAGGAGATTCGTTTGTCTATTTTACGAAAAAGTGATTTTGGTAGGAAGACTGGCAGACATTGAAAGAGGTACAGAAAGCAAGGGAGAACGTTCATTTTGATACAGTTTACCCTCCCAGCGATAGTTAAATGTAAATTATTCCACCTTTCCAAATCCTATTTGAGCTTGTCAATTAGTGGTGGGGTGTTATCTTTGTAAAGGTCTGAGAGTTTTCCACTTATATTCACGCCTAAATACTGAAGTTTACTCCTAGACATCTTGAAGGTGATGAGTCTATCGGGGATCTGAAGGGCCAGGTCAATTACGTGGCCACTCACTCTTGGAAAAGTTTAGCTTGTACCCGAGAAGGTTCCGAATCGGGTTAACATATCTATTATCTGAGGAATGGTAGATATAGGGTTAGAAATGAACAATAGTAAATTGTCAGCGTATAACAAGAGTATGTGTTCAGAGCCATATCTGGTAATTCCTTGTGTAAAGCTGGCCGATTTAAGCGCAATTGATAGGGGTTCGATTGCCATGGCGAATAGTAACGGGCTTAGAGGGCAACCCTGGCGAGTACCTCTACCTAGTGTAAAATATTGAGAACTTATCCCGTTAGTACTCATTGAAGCCTTGGGTGAAGAGTATAACAATGCTATCCACGACACAAATTTGGATCCGAGGCTGAACCTCTTAAGGACCTCAAATAGAAAGCCCCACTCCACCCTGTCGAACGCTTTCTCTGCATCCAAGGAGACCACCACCTCTGGTGTCTCCTTGGATGCAGGAGAGAGGAGGATGTTGAGAAGACGACGGATGTTGGAGAAGGAGTGTCGGCCTTTCATAAACCCAGTTTGGTCTAATGATATGATGTTTGGCGTGACTGATTCAAGGCGTATGGCTAGTATTTTAGCCAGGATCTTATAGTCCACATTCAGAAGGGAGATGGGGCGATAGGAGCTACATTCAGAATTATCCTTGCCTGGTTTTAATAATACAATTACTACCACCTCAGTCAGAGTTTGTGGCAACGTTCCCTGGTCCAGAGAGTCCTCGAACATTCTCAAAAGAAGGGGGGTCAATTTATCAATAAATTGTTTATAAAACTCAATTGGATAGCCGTCTGGGCCCGGGGCCTTGCCACTCTGGATCAACCTGATCGAGTCAGCTATTTCACTAGGCTTTAGAGGTTGATCCAACTCACCCTCCTGAGCAGGTGTTATGGACGGAAATTCCAGATCATCCAAGAATTTAGTTCTGTCCGCATTATCGACCGGGGCTTGTGAGGCATATAGTCCAGAGTAAAAGGTTTTAAAGGTGTCGTTGATAACAGATGGGATTGCTGTGAGTTCACGAGTAGGGGTCCGTATTTGTTTAATTTGTTGGGAAACCGACTGGCTCTTAATTTGGTGCGCAAGGAGACGACCCGCCTTCTCCCCATGTTCATACTGAAATCCACGCGATCTTAAAAGCAATTTCTCAGTCTCTTGCGTTGAAAGTAAATTGTAGTCCATCTGAAGATTTTGCCTTTCTTTATCTAGTTCAGGGGATGGACATGTTGAGAGTTGGCTATCTAGTTTTGCTATACTGCCCAAAAGTTCTAACTGTTTTTGCTTTTTCATTTTGTTTTGCCTTGCAGAGTAAGAGATAGTCTCTCCTCGGATCACAGCTTTTAACGTCTCCCACAAAAGAGATGGTGATATCTCATCAGACATATTGGTTATAAGGAAATCATCAATAGCTTTAGAGATTGTTTCACAGAATCGATCATCATTTAACAGTGTACAATTAAGTCTCCATGGGGGACGTGTCTTTTGTAACAGTGTGAATGAGAGGTCAAGTAGCAATGGGGCGTGGTCGGATATCACTATGGGTGAGTATTCTATGCTTTTGACAGCGGGAAGAAAATAGTTATCCATAAAAAAATAGTCGATTCTCGAGAATGTTTTGTGAACCAAGGAGTAGAAAGAAAACTGTTTCGCTTTGGGATGGAGAGAACGCCATGGGTCCACACATCCTGTTTGACTCATAAATAGTGAGATGGCTTTAGCCATTTTAGAGGGGCAGTCCCGTTTTGGGCTAGATTTGTCTAAAAGTGGGTCCATTGTACAGTTGAGTTCACCGCCCAAAATCAAATGGTGGGAGTTTAGGTCAGGTAATAATGACATCACCTTTCCCATGAATGCTTCATCATCCCAGTTGGGCGCATATAGATTGGCGAGAACAACATTGACATTATTGAGGGAACCACAAAGCGACCTTGAGGATCCGCTATAACCTCAGTCGGGCTGAACTGTATTTTTTTATGCATCACAATAGCTGCGCCTCTTGCTCTACTACTGAAATTGGAATGAAAGGTTTGGCCAACCCATGATGCCTTTAACCTATGGTGGTCCTTGGTGGTCAGATGAGTTTCTTGTAGAAAGGCAATTTCAGTTTTAAGGTGTTTTAACTGGGAAAAAATTCTGCCTCTTTTAACCGGGGCATTCATGCCCTTAACATTCCAGGAGACAAGTCTTAGACATGCTTCACCATTTCCTGTTAAATTAACCATCATCAAAATATGAGCCTGAAGTATATGAAGAGGTAGTATGGGGCCTATTTAATGGAAAGCAGGAGAAACGAACAACAAAAATACAAAAAACTAAAATAAACATATAGTAACATATAATAACACCCAAATTCTCCACAAAAAAAGAAAAAAGGTTTGTGCGGTTAACTTTGTATTGGCTACAAACAAAACTAGACTGCTTACTCTGCATGTCAGACCAATTGTAGAGATAGGAGCCCTGTCTGCTCAGGACCATTAGTTAAATTATACAGTAGGTTAATGTCATACGGAAGTGACATCTTTTTTTAAAGTCCTGCTGCTAGTTCTCGTTTTAGGAACAAGCTTAGGAAAGGGAATGTGTGTTTGGCTCTCCTTTTTGAGAGCATTTCTTTTTTTGGATATGAACCATTTTTAGCAAAAAAAAACCCAAAGCTAACGCTGAGCCTCGGAATTAGCCTCGAGCGAAAAAATGCTAATGCCGTTAGCACAGAAAACACGGTATAACACCCTTATTACTTACCATACCTGCACATCCAACATATCGATTAGCATCGTGAGAATACACAGAATCGATAGGTATCTATATCATCACTCCATGATAAGAACTCGCAACATTATAAACAAAAACAGACATCACAACACGTGACACTAGGTAGCCACAACTTGTGATTCTACAATTTAGGGTACAATCCATGTCCATTGATGACAATTGATGATAATTATAATTATTCTTTCCATTTTCTTCAAAAATATCATATTTTGCCTATTATTGGAAAGCATGTTATAATATCACACAAACATTATCTGAATCCTATGCTTAATTTAGCTTGAAATGTGTCATGATGTTCTTAGTTGACAGTTTTTGCTCTGTCCGTTTTTCAGTTGAGGGTGTCTTGGTTTCAAAATAATGAATAAAAACCATTAAAGTAAATAAAAACTATTATTCATTTATTTCAAAAGTCTAAATACTAAAGATTAATCATATTTTTTTTATTGATTTCCTCCTTTAAATAATTTAAATATCTTAATATATGAATGTCCGCAAAAGTTCTGTCAACTATGTTACTAACAGAACTCCCCCCTTTAACTCAAAAATGGTTTGTCCCAATACCATGTCACCAGCATCACATGATGCCATGTTCCTCTTTGGCTGACATTTTGAACACACTATGGTGAGTGTCCTCTAATTTTTTACATTATTCTATGTATAATAGCACATTGTCAATGAGTATATTAATTGACCACCAACAATGTTACGTACATTGTTATGGTTTAAAGTTGTTTAATGATTTTAATTCAATAATATGTTCAAATGTGATGATAACCTGTTCAAGAAAATTACATGTGGTCATCCAGGCAAGGCCTACCATTGAAATGATGCGTCAAAATAGGGAAATTGTCAACTAGGTTACCTGTCAACTGAGTTACCCAGTACTGGGTAACTCAGTTGACAGGTAACCTAGTTGACAATTTGTATGACATGTAGACGTCATTACACAGCATTATCATTCTACATATGTCACAACACACTTTTTTATCCAATTATTTAAAATAGATGTCAGCAGCTGAGAAACAGCGGAGATACAGGGCTCGCCGAGATGCTGATCCTGCAAGAAGGGCAGCATATTTAGAGAAGCAGAGAGAGGCATGGCACAGGTTCAGATCAGAAGGAAAGGTGAAAACAGTGGCCAAGATGAGTGACAGAGATAAAAGAAGCAAGAGGGCCTATTGGAGGAAGGCACAGCAGAGAAGCAGAGAAAGACAGCACAGGCTTGACAACTTAGCTACACCACCAGACAGTCCAGACAGCCAAGTTGAAGTTGTCCATCAACCTTAGGAAACAAGGTAGAAACAGGTTTATGTATTCAACAGGAAAATTGTGTAACAAAGTAGAAGGTTTCCATTAATATGCTGTATACACAGCATATTATCTGTAACGTAATTTATTTTGTTTATTTCAGACAGAAAAAAGCTGGAAGAAAAAAGGCCAGGAGAGAACACTCAAAATTACACAGAGAATTACAAAAACTGAAACATTTGCTCGGGTAACAAAAAAAAATAACAGACAAACTACGCACAAGACTCAAAAGACGCTGTGCGGTCTCAGAGTCCCCGGCATCAAAAACAAGGCGACTGCTACACAATGTCCCTGTTTCTGGCGAAGTGAGGAGATCATTGCTTGTTCATCATGTCCTCATGGCCAACATCAAGGACGCCTTTGCCACCACCAAAAGGAGAACACACAGGCAGGCAATGTCACAAATTCTAACTGGGAGGATCCTTAAAAAGTATGGATTACAAAAAGAAGTTCGTACAGCACTACACATCTCCAGAAAGAGGAACAAGAATCCTGCTCAAGGCAATATAAAGTACCGAAGCCTACACTCTAAAAAATGCTGGGTTATTTCTATAAACACATTGCTGGGTTGATTTGGCTGAGTCATAATTATGGGTTATTTGGGTACTGTAAACACACTGGTGGGTTGTTCATGCTGGGTCAAAGGGGTTATTAGGGCTTCAATTGCAGTTGAACACCTGCCTGGGATATCTTTAACCCAGAGGTTGCTTTATTCATTTTCCCACTTCTGAATCATTCTGGAACCATCTTTTTGTCGTTTCTCACATACCACAACGTATGTAACCTATATTTTATCTATATTTATATAATTATACAATTCTGTAACTTATTGAATCACTAGTAAGTGATTTTGCAAAACCACTAATCAGCCAGTGATTTCACAGAATCACCAGTGTTCTTGCACACTGTAAGACCGAACATTACAAGCTTCTGAAAGAAAATTGATTGTTTTAACTCAAACATTTGAAAAAGTTAATTCACCACTAATTTTCTGATGACTATGAACTGATTTATTATTGTGTATACAGTGTTCAACCACTTTGGGTCATATTGGTAATAGTACTCAAACATTTTTACTGAATCTGTTTGACGCTGGTCTGACGTCATCACGTATGTGCTCCGCCCCCGACGTGCCTAGACGTTCTATCACACATGCCTTCACCACATGCTTCACCAGAGTCCGCCCACCATTAGCCCCTCGCCTCTGTTGAAATCGCTCAGACTTTTAAGAATACTTTGCCCACCGTGCTCTCACTGCCGGAATCGTGATCCTTTTTTGGCCGCACTACTCTGGTGAGTTACGTCTTGCCTTTGCACAGTATTTAAATTATGTGTTATTCATTTCTGCATCTAATGCACTTTGTGTCGCATGGTGTGTTAGTTTGATTTGAGCTCTTGTTAGCTAGCCTCCATTTAATATCTGCCTCACTTGAAAAATGATTTAACTTACGTGTAAGACAGTATTTTTATATTGTTTTAAGTTATATCTCAAAGTGGAACGTTTGTGTTGCAATAGTTTTCTGGAAAAGTTGAACCTAAAATGGCGGCAGGCGGCGCGTTTTTTTTCTTCTTTTTGTTACCGCATGTTTTATTAACTTAGAGGCATAGAGGATTTACGTTCATTTGATCCACTACAATGTACCATAACCGTGCGTTCTGCATGTTTGTAAAAGCAAGCTAACTTGAAACACTAACTATTCATTTTACAAGGTAATTTATACCCCCCAGCGTTTTCAAATACATGTAACTCAGCAAAGGTAATGATCGCACAGTGATGATACTAATACTTCTATAATATGTGGAATTTCAGCTTTAATCTGATATCTTGGTTTTTAAATGTTAAGAAGCCCTGAGACAACGTTTCGTGAACAAGAACCCCTCAGTACCGATGGCTGCCGGATTTAACAGATTAATAGTCTAGTGTTTCAAGTTAGCTTGCTTTTACAAACATGCAGAACGCACGGTTATGGTATAACGTTAGTGGATAAAATGAACGTAAATCCTCTATGCCTCTAGTCTAAATTAATAAAACATGCACAGACATGCATGCTGTAACAAAAAAGAAGAAAAGCGTGCCGCCTGCCGCCATTTTAGGTTCGAAAATAGTGTTTCTCAGATCCTTTTGTGAAAACTTTGCAACCCAGCTAACCTTCAATGTTTTTTCTCTTAAGGAAACTGAAGCAACTGGCAGATATATGGCTTCTTCAATCTGGTAAGCCTCACAGTGGAGAAACTGACGCGCTGGGGGGGGGGGGGTGCGAGTGGATCCTCGCAGCGGCGCAACTGGCCCCTACACACACGGCAGTGGGCTTGTCTGAAGCTCGACCAACAACCACTCACATGAATATCCCGCCCCGGACACACAAGCACGCGGTTTGATTGGCTAGAGCTTGTACTGGCATATGATTTGATTGTCACAATGCAGTTTGGCATAGCGTGACGTCACTCATGTTACGGCCCCTACACATGGCGGCGTGCGTTGACGCTTCTGCCCATTCACTTTGAATGGGGTGACGTCACGCTTAGCCGAACTGCATTGTGGGAGCAAAGCGTAGCTTTCATGTGATTGGTTGTTGGTCTAGCTTCAGACATGTCCGCCGGCAAGCGTCAACGCACACCGCCGTTTGTAGGGGCTGTTACACTGTAGGTGCGCCGCGTTTGGGGGTGCTGCAGCCCCTTCCCGCGTCCATGTTTATTCCACATGGTTACTAAAATGTGAATGAATATTTAGTGCTCAACACTGAAATTATATTTGTGTTGGTGCCTGTGAATATTGTTATGTTTTCCAATGGCTTGGAGATGCAAACTTTGTGCTGCTGTCTTTGATACAAGGGCAGAGTTACTTGAACATTATAACATTATTATTCCCTTGATTTAAAAGTTAATGCAGACTACCTTTGCCCTGCGGCGCAATGAGATCATCAATGATGAGCTACCTGTTGGAGCGATCCTGGAACGCTGGAATATTTTAGTTATTACAACTATATAATAATTTTGTGTGCCTTTGTCACTGATAACTTTGACATGTTTCCTCAGATTTAGCATGTTATGTTTCTGTTTATCTCTGCTGCCTTCAGTCCACATATACATTGTACTGTGAATTAAATAGTCATTTTATATTTGTGCAGAGTTTCACAGGATAACGAACCTCAACCTGAAGAACCACTTCTATGCGGAGTTGGATAGACCCCCCCCCTTCCGAGCCTGTTCAGGAAGAAGGCGGCAAGCAAAGGAAAGGAAGCTGAAGTTCTGGATCAGCTATTCGCCTCCTATGACCTCCAGGTGAGTCGGTTATGCCTCTTGGTGTTTTATTCTCATACTAGAGTGGATTATCTTTGTCAAAATGTTAATCTCTTCAGTCATGGAAGAGCCCTTTCTTGTGATATCAATTGTTGTGTGGTTATACTGTTCATCCAAAGTAAAACAAAGATATGTTCTCACACTCAAGGATAAAATAAGATACGATGGCCTTTTATTAATCCCTCGTGGGGAAATTGTTTCTCTGCAAGGAGCAAGGTGACGTCCATGTCCTCCGTGCTGCTGTCCTCCGTGCTCTGCCTGCATATCTGCATGAAGATGACTCCACGTTTCTGAGGCTGTGGCATGTAAGTCAGCATAATAACTGTTTTGAATGTATGTGACAGATCATCCAAAAATATAGTTTATCTTGTTACATTGTTTCAGGAGCTCTATCGCAGGTAGACAATTATTTGAATTTTTATAGTGAAAAAATTATAATAAATTATAGATTTAATTTGAAAAAGTATGAACTGTCCTGGTGTCATCAAAGCTTGATTCTGTCACTCAGGTGTTGTTAATCAAACATTATATCTTGTGTTGCTCACATCCCATTCAGGTTCTAGTTCCAAGATTTGAATATTGCTATAGGAATTGTAATTATTGTAAGGTACACAATGGACATGTTGAACATAATCTCCCTTTACTTCAACACTTCAGAAGTGTTGAATATGATTTCTACTTAAGGATTTATTTGAAATTAAGCTCTAGGTTTCAGTGTAAAAAATGGGCTCACGTGATTTAATAAAATACACAATCAAGAGAGGGCTTTCTTTCCTGCAGCATCAGTGTTCAATACAAAATAATCTCTAGTGTTCCCCATATTTGTTTGTATGTGTAGTAGGGAGAGATTATACTGTAAATATATATTCAGTTGCCAGTTTATTAGGTACAACTAGCTAATAGTAACAGTCTAATACAGTGATCAAATAAATCCTACCCTTATGAAGGTTATACATGTTTTTTTGTTGAAAGCATTTATGTCAACTGATTGGTTATTTTGGAGGCTGACATTTCTGGTGCTGTAACATTATGTTGTGCAATGCTAATAGGCGTTTCCTTAAACCCACGTTATGCACAAAACATAAGGTTATTTGATGTGATATGTCACTGATGTATTTTTCAGAAAACACATTTCTGAGATAGGCAATTCGGGGTAACGTTTATCTGTTCTTGTCATCAGGTGGAACAGTCTGATGATCCAGACACAGAGGACATTGCGGTCGGACTTCTCATGATCAGTGCCAGGTCAACAGATACCACGCTCTTCTGCCCAGAGAGGATCGCTGTTGTCATTGAGGGTAACGGAGTTATGGAACTCCCCACACTGGCTGACGCATTCATCCTGCTTTTTGCACTGACCTTTGCCCTGCATCTGAGCTACCCAAAAGACTTGGCCAACACTTTCGACTTCACCCAGAAAGTGTTTATGGGCCTGGATGAGGGGAACTTGAAGCCCTTGAAGCCCAGGGTGTTGAGCCTGAAAAAGCCTTTGGCAGTTTAATCCTACCAACAAAGTTGCACTTTAACAACAGCAGTGCCCTCAACTATGCGTATCCACCAGGTGGTCACCGGGGCACCAGGAGAGATCTTGTATCGAGATGTAAGTTGCCCTTGCACCGCCAGACAAAGTTATGAGTGTCGCTGTGATGACACTCATACTTTTAGTTTTGAGGTTCAGCAAACGAGCCCTTCGCTGCCTCAAGCACCTAAAGGCAACAGCAAAGAGAATGAAAGGCTGTGGGGTCCACAGTGCATGCACGTTGCCGGAGTCAACCGGTTCTTCTGGCCACTGAGAGAGGATGTGCTTTTGTACCCTTTTGAGGACCTTTTGAGAGTGATTCCTCCTCCAAAGTCAGTGACATCACGCCACGTGGAGATTGGCAAAGACATCTGGTCTAGTTTCTAAGAGGTCCAACTGAATGTTGCAATTAAATAGTACTGTTCTGTTGAATATTAATGTTAGGCAAGGCAAGGCAAGTTTATTTATATAGCACCTTTCAACACAAGGCAATTCAAAGTGCTTTACAAAAAACGAAAGACATTAAGAAAATGGCATTTAAAATCAGTAAACATTAAAAGATAAAAGTTACAGTGCAGTTTAAGATGTGAATAGTTCAATTAAAAGCAGCGGCAAAAAGAAAAGTCTTTAGTCTGGATTTAAAAGTAGTCAGATTTGCAGCGGACCTGCAGGTTTCTGGGAGTTTGTTCCAGATATTTGGAGCATAATAACTAAACGCTGCTTTACCATGTTTAGTTCTGACTCTGGGGACAGAAAGCTGACCAGTCCCTGAAGACCTGAGATATCTGGATGGTTCATAATTTAGCAGTAGGTCAGAAATGTATTTTGGGCCTAAACCATTCAAAGCTTTATAAACCAGCAGCAGTATTTTTGAAATCTATTCTTTGACACACAGGAAGCCAGTGTAAAGACTTCAGAACAGGAGTGATGTGATCCACTTTCTTAGTGTTAGTGAGGACTCGAGCAGCGGCGTTCTGTATCAGCTGCAGCTTCCGAATAGATTTTTTAGTGAGACCTGCAAAGACACCATTACAGTAGTCCAGTCTACTCAAGATAAAAGCATGGACAAGTTTTTCTAAATCCTGCTGTGACATTAGTCTTTTAATCCTAGATATATTATTTAGGTGATAGTAGGCTGATTTAGTAACTGTTTTAATGTGACTGTTGAAACTCAGGTCAGAGTCCATGACTACACCTAGATTTCTGGCTTTATCTGTTGTTTTGAACATTGCAGACTGAAGCTCAGCGCTAACTAACTAACTAGCTAACGTTCTGCCTTGGCTCCAAAACCATTACCTCAGTTTTATCTTTGTTTAATTGGAGAAAGTTCTGACACATCCAGTCATTGATTTGTTCAAAGCACTTACTCGGTGTTTGAATTGGAGCATAGTCTCCTGGTGAAATTGTTACGTAAATTTGTGTGTCATCCGCATAGCTATCGTAACTTATTTTGTTGTTTTTCATTATCTGAGCCAGTGGTAGCATGTAGATGTTAAAGAGAAGAGGCCCCAAGATGGAGCCTTGAGGTACCCCACATGTCATATTTGTCAAATCAGATTTGTATTTACCTATAGAAACAAAGTTTTTTCTGTCCTTTAAGTAGGATTCAAACCAATTTAGAACTGTTTCCGAAAGTCCCACCCAGTTTTCTAGTCGGTCGAGTAATATGTTGTGGTCAGCAGTGTCAAACGCAGCACTGAGATCTAATAATACTAACACTGAAGTTCTGCCACTGTCTGTGTTTAAGTGGATGTCATTGAAGACCTTTACAAGAGCAGTCTCAGTGCTGTGGTTTGGACGAAAGCCTGACTGGAACACATCGAAACAACTATTTAAATGCAAGAAATTACTCAACTGTTGAAAAACAACTTTTTCAATGATTTTACCTTGAAATGGCAGGTTTGATATGGGCCTGTAATTGTTCATCACTGAAGCATCTAGATTATTCTTTTTTAAGAGCGGTTTAATGACTGCAGTTTTCAGGGCCTGTGGAAAAATACCTGAGTGTTAAGGTGTGTGTGGGAAGCAGGACCCAAATGCAGATTATAGTGACAAAAAATGACTCCTTTATTTCAAGGCTAATTGATCACAAAGACAGAACAGAACACTCACCGAAGACCAGGACATGACACAAGACGAACCGACAAAGACAGACAGAAAAACCAGAACTTAAATACACACAAGACTAATCACACAAACAAGACACAGGTGAGGAGGGAGGAGAAAACAGAAGAGCCACAGGTGAACACAATTAGCTAACGAGACACAGGTGAGGGAAAACAGACAAAAAGCGACAGGCAGGAAACGGGGGGGTGAACACTTTACAAAATAAAACAGGAAACTAAAGACAGAAACAGACAGACAAAACACAACACGGACAGATCGTGACAGAACCCCCCCCTCAAGGGACGGATCCCAGACGTCCCCAAAAAAAAACAAAAGTCCAAAAACTCAAGCAGGGTGGGTGGAGGGGGTCCGGAGGACGGGACTGAGCTGACCGCCCAGGGGCACAGCAGAGGACAGGAAGGGGGCCCGGGGCAAGGCAGAGTTCAAGGTGGGGGTCTCGGGCGGACGGCCCGGGGGCAAGGCAGAGTCCATGGTGGGGAACTCGGGCGGACGAACCGGGGGCAAGGCAGAGTCCAAGGTGGGGGTCTCGGGCGGACGGCCCGGGGGCAAGGCAGAGTCCAAGGTGGGGGTCTCGGGCGGACGGCCCGGGGGCAAGGCAGAGTCTAAGGTGGGGAACTCGGGCGGACGGCCCGGGGGCAAGGCAGAGTCCATAGTGGGGCGAAGGCCACAGCGGGCGAACTCAGGGGGCCGAGCATGAGGGCGAAGACCAGACAACTCCGGAGGCCGGGCAGGACCCGGTGTCGGCCGGACAGGAACCGGAGCCGGCGGGACAGGCTTCGGCAGGATCCCCCACGGAAGAGGACCAGGAGTTGGCAGGACCCCCAGCAGGAGAGTGGACGACGGGACCTCCAACGAGACAGGACAAAGGGTTGGCAGGACCCCCGGCAGGGGAGTAGTCGGCGGGGCCTCCAACGGGACAGGACACAGGGTTGGCAGGACCCCCGGCAGGAGAGTAGTCGGCGGGGCCTCCAACAGCACAGGACATAGGATTGGCAGGACCCCCGGCAGGAGAGTAGACGGCGGGACCTCCAACGGCACAGGACATAGGGTTGGCAGGACCCCCGGCAGGAGCGTAGTCGGCGGGACCTCCAACGGGACAGGACATGGGGTTGGCAGGACCCCCGGCAGGAGAGTAGTCGGCGGGGCCTCCAACGGGACAGGACAAAGGGTTGGCAGGACCCCCGGCAGGAGACTAGTCTGCGGGACCTCCAACTGGACAAGACATGGGGTTGGCAGGACCCCCAGCGGAACCTCCAACGGTACAGGACATGGGGTTGGCAGGACCCCCGGCAGAAGACTAGTCTGCGGGACCTCCAACTGGACATGAGTAGGGGCTTGAGTGGGGACTCGAGAGAGGGCTTGAGAGGGAACTTGAGAGGAAACTGGAGAGTGGACTCGAGAAGGAACTCGAGAGGTAAGTCGAGAGGTAACTCGAGAGGGAACCTGAGAGGGGACTTGAGAGGGAACTCGAGAGGAGACCTGAGGGGAAACTTGAGAGGTGACTCGAGAGGACACTGGAGAGTTGACTTGGGAGGTGACTCGAGAGGACACTGGAGAGTTGACTTGAGAGGTGACTCGAGAGGACACTGGAGAGTTGACTTGAGAGGTGACTCGAGAGGACACTGGAGAGTTGACTTGAGAAGGAACTCGAGAGGTGACTCGAGAGGTAACTCGAGAGGGGACCTGAGAGGGGACTTGAGAGGGAACTCGAGAGGAGACCTGAGGGGAAACTTGAGAGGTGACTCGAGAGGACACTGGAGAGTTGACTTGGGAGGTGACTCGAGAGGACACTGGAGAGGGAATTCGAGAGGGGACCTGAGAGGGGACTTGAGAGGGAACTCGAGAGGAGACCTGAGGGGAAACTTGAGAGGGGACTCGGGTAGGAACTTGAGAGGTGACTTGAGAGGGGACTCGAGAAAAGACTCGAGAGGGGACCCGAGAGGGAACTCGAGAGGAGACTAGAGAGGGAATTCGAGAGGGGACTAGAGAGGGAATTCGAGAGGGGACTCCGGTAGGAACTTGAGAGGGGACTTGAGAAGTGTCTGGAGGGGAGACTTGAGAGAGTTGGTTCGCCAACAGAACACGGGGTGCTGGAGTCGGCCGGTATGCTGACAGGACTCGAGGAGCTGGCGTCGGCTGGAGAGCCAGCAGCAGACGAGGTGCTGGAGTCGGCGGTACGCCGACAGGACACGGGGAGCTGGTGTTGGCTGGGGAGCCAACAAGAGACGAGGTGCTGGAGTCGGCCGGTAACGAGGAGCTGGAGTCGGGGCCATGACTGATAGGGCTGGTACTTGAGCCGGAACTATGGCTGGAACTGGGGCCGGAACCATGGCTGCTGGGGCCAGAACTGGGGCTGGAACCCTGGCTGTTGGGCGCGGAGCGGAAGCCTGGACCCTGGCTGTGTAAGACAGGTAATGGAGTATGGAATTAAAGCTGCGTGGGCCGGTACTGGAGCATGAAGCCATGGCTGCTGGGGCCTGTACTGAGGATGGAATCATCGCTGTGTGGGCCGGTTCTGTAGCCGGAACCCTGGCTGCTGGGGCTCGGGCTAACCTGGCCTTGCGACGACTCCTCTTAGCAGCCGCCTGAATACTCCGTGGACCTCCACCAGGACTGTAGTCGGATCCGAGGAAAGGGTTAGAAGCGTCAGACCAGTCCTCAGGACAACTTGTGAACAGCTGTAACCACTCCGGCAACGAGCTCCTCAACCAAGGCATTTCGGCCACCTCCATTCGTGCCTTCTCGAGAATAGCCTCTTTGTCCTTTCTAGAAGACGTTCCTTTCCACTCGGCATGATAACATTGTAAGGAAAAGTCTAGATCGAACAGATCCAGCTTAAACTCCTCAAAATCCGCTGGGTCCATTTCTTGGTCGGTTCGTAATGTTAAGGTGTGTGTGGGAAGCAGGACCCAAATGCAGATTATAGTGACAAAAAATGACTCCTTTATTTCAAGGCTAATTGATCACAAAGACAGAACAGAACACTCACCGAAGACCAGGACATGACACAAGACGAACCGACAAAGACAGACAGAAAAACCAGAACTTAAATACACACAAGACTAATCACACAAACAAGACACAGGTGAGGAGGGAGGAGAAAACAGAAGAGCCACAGGTGAACACAATTAGCTAACGAGACACAGGTGAGGGAAAACAGACAAAAAGCGACAGGCAGGAAACGGGGGGTGAACACTTTACAAAATAAAACAGGAAACTAAAGACAGAAACAGACAGACAAAACACAACACGGACAGATCGTGACACTGAGTGAAGAGATTTGTTTACTATATGAAGTAGATCTGAGGCCATGCAACGAAAAACATCTTTGAAAAATCCTGTTGGAATAATATCAAGGCAGCAGGATGAGGATTTTTCTGAATTTTGTCAGTGAAGAAGGAGGCAAAATCATTGCATGCCCTGGTGGATAGAAATTCAGAGGCTACTGACACTGGGGGGTTAGTTAGTCTGTCGACGGTAGCAAACAAGGCACGTGCATTGTTTTTGTTTTTGGTAATGATGTCAGAGAAGAAAGACTGTCGTGAAAAATTCTGAGTAAACATTTCCCTAGTATTTTCAGTTAAATATCGCTGTAACTGACCGCTACGTTATTTTAATATGCATGGTTAGGGGCGGGCATAGGTATGGGTGTGACGCTGCGAACCCTGGAATCATAACTGATTTAAACTGTTCCCAGGCAACGAGGTCTAGCCTGTGCTACGGACCTCTCAAACATGCATGTAAGTTACTGAATTGCCAAGAACATTGTGTTATATAATCGGTTTATATAGGTTTTAATTGAAACTGTGTGTGTTGGTCCTTGGCTCAACTGTTCATAGTGCCAAGTGATATATTAAGATAAGGACTGCCATGCCTGACGTCGCACATATTGCACCCTCGGTGAGCGGAGCGAGGTACGTTACAGGGACTGTATTACAAGTGTTTGTTTGATCCGTGAATATATATTTGTGATTTAATCAATGATTTGTACTTGTTCTATGTCTGTATATATTTTAGTTTTCACGATGATTGAAAGACCATTAAAGAAACTGTATCCGTCGAGACTCTGCTGTGATTATTGCCGAGGGCAGCTACAGTGAAAACTCGACTGCACGAGCCATTCACCACGTCGTGTCGGCTCAGCCAGCGGATACGAGATAATCTGACGTCCTCCACGTCAACGTACGGAGGCCAATGCTGCAGTAGGAGACTTTGGCTGACTAAAAGTTAAAGTCAATAATAAATATAAGAAAATAGTCAATGTTAAGGTGGTAAATCGATTTAAAGCTGTCTGCTAAGCTAATTCATTGTATGCACAATTAATGAGCTCAAGAACAGCCATATCATATCGCGCAAAAATACAGTCGTAAAGGAGAGAGCTATATAGTTAAAGAGGGCCCTTAACCATCTATGTCATTTCATGAGAACTTAATTCCTGAACGTGTAATAATGTTTAAAGGGTAAACATTTTCTGACTGTAGAGCATTAGCAGTACTATTGTTTGTGACATTTGTATCATTCATGTTTTGCTCATCTTAGCGTGTCCAAGTGTAAATGTCTGATGTGAGTGGTATATAGTTAAAGGTAAAGTTAAAGTCACCATTCACTTAAATTGAGTTTAGACATAAAACACTGTAAGACTATAGTTAAAGCACAAACAGAGGAAAAAGGGCAACAAAATGTCTCTACCTGCTAAAGAAACAGACACAAGTCAGGTCCAGCTCTCGTGAACAAAGTCTAACACAAAAGCCCTAGAGTTGCAAGAAAATGAAGCTAAGAAAAACGAAAAGGCCTTCAATAAAGCCTACGACTCTTGGAAGCAGACAGCAAGAGAGGTTAGACTAAGACTGAAAGATTTCTGCTCAGCTGAAGACCTAAATAGATGCACAGAGGACACAGAATCCAAATATGTCATAGTACAGCAACATTATGAGCCCATTCGATGCAACCATACCACTACTCCAGATATTGCCAAGAAAATGGATGCATGTGTCACTCTTACAGCTGAGATTCGTGAATTACTCAGTAAAGGCAAGAAGAATATAGATGAGGTTTTCAACGACCAACTTGAGAAGGAGAGAGTGAGGGCGGCGCTAAATAAGAATGAGTATGGCTCTGTCTTTGGAAACACGAACACAGAAACTGTAATCTCAGAGTCATCACGAGAACCAAGTAACACCTCCAGCTCCTCTAGTAAACGTGCAGATGCAGAAGCAGACCTTGCAGCCACACAAGAACAGGCAAAAGCTACACGAAGTTTACATGGCCAACAAGCAAGACTCGATAAACTGGAGAGTGAATGGAAACTCAAGGAAACACAAATGCTGGCAGAAATCAAACAGAAGGAGGCTGAAATGAAGTTAAAGCTAGAAGAGGAAAAAAGAAGGTTACAACAGCTACATGTAGATAATGAAGTAAAAGTAGCAGCAGCTCGAGTGAGAGCGTACAGACATTTTGATGGGTTTGAAAGTTGTGAAGAAGAGGTCGACCACACATCTCAACATGGTGGCCGAAATACCGACCACAAACCCCCCCCACCACTAAATCCACAAGCAAAGACATTCCGGCTTCCTCCTGCACCGCCTGAAGCGCCAACGTCTCAGGAAGAAGTCAGCCTAACCCAGGCAATTGCAAGCTCTTTTACTCTGAATCGTCTACCTGTCCCAGAACCAACAACGTTTACTGGCGATCATTTGAAGTTCATAGACTGGGAGATGTCCTTCATGGCCCTCATTGGAAATAAGCCCCTCCCAGTTGGTGAAAAGATGCTCTATCTAAAGAGTTACCTCGCAGGGGAGGCGCGAAAGGCTGTAGAAGGATTTTTCTACAGAAACTCAGAAGATGCATATCACAGTGCCTGGGCAGTCTTGCAAGATAGATATGGAAACCCCTTTATTGTCCAAAAGGCTTTCAGAGACAAGCTCATGAAGTGGCCCAAGATAGATTTAAACGACCCCATAGCACTCAGAGAGTTTGCAGATTTCCTTCAAGGTTGTGTTGAAGCTATTCCCCATGTAAAGGGCCTGTCCATCCTAAATGATTGCGAGGAAAATCACAAGCTTCTCCAAAAACTGCCTGAGTGGATGGTTCACAGGTGGAGTCGGATTGTTGTTGAAGAGTTAGACACATTTGGAGACTATCCAAGTTTTGCACGTTTTACAGCGTTTACACAAAAGGAAGCTAGAATAGCTTGTAATCCCATTGTATTCCCCCTCCTGATGAAAAACACCAAGACCACAGATGAGAGGTTTCTCAGGAGAACGAAAGCACTCAACACCAGTACTGAAATGAATGAACCCACCTCAGAGACATTTGTAACTTCAAACTCAAAACCATGGCCACCTTGTTTAGTTTGTAAGGATGAAACACATGGTTTTGCAAGGTGCCCAACCTTTACAACAAAGACTACAGACGAGAAGAAAACTTTGATTCACGAAAATAACCTTTGCTTCGGGTGCCTAGGAAAGGGGCACATTTCCAAAGACTGCAAAAGGCGACACACCTGCAGCACATGCAGTCGACGTCACCCAACCTGCTTACACATAGAAACAGACAAAAGACCTACAGAGACATCAGGCAAATATTCTGCTGCCACAGGAGAACATACTAGTAAGGAGATCCACAAAGTTATGTCCCATGCACTGACACAGCATACTTTTGCCACCTCTAGCATTGTTCCAGTTCTGGTGTCGTCAACAATTGATCCAGATAGAGAAATTCTCACTTCTGCCCTACTGGACACACAAAGTGATTCAACCTTCATTTTGGAAGATTTAGTTACTGAACTAGACGTGGACACTCAACCAGTGCAGCTGAAACTCAGTACAATGACAGCGGCTAATACAGTCATTGCAAGTAAGACTGCCAGTGGTCTTCAAGTTCGGGGACTCAACTCTGAAGCCTATGTCAAACTACAGCAGACCTACACACAAGACTTCATACCAGTTGAAAGGTCTCATATCCCCACTAAAAGAACAGCACTCCAATGGCCTCATCTCAAACACTTAGCAAACAAGCTACCACCACTTCAAGACTGCGAGGTAGGATTGCTAATTGGTTATGACTACCCATCAGCGTTGGCTCCCTTGGAAGTTGTCACAGGAGGCGAAAACGAACCTTTCGCACAAAGAACCGTGCTTGGATGGAGCATCATTGGCTCAGCCAATCCCCATTTGGATAGACAGGGACACCAAAGCTTCGTACACCAAGTCACTAGAGCCACTTACCCCAAACCACCTCATCTTGATGAAATCTAAGATTGCTCTTCCACCTCCTGGAAAGTTTGAGAAGGAAGACACGTACTCGGCCAAATGGTGGCGATGAGTGCAATACCTGACCGAACAGTTCTGGAGTCGGTGGAAGAAAGAATACCTCCAGAACGTTTCCTTAAGACAAAAGTGGCACATACCCCTCGCGCAACCTGAAGGTTAACGACATAGTCATTATCAAGGAAGACATGCTTCCAAGGAATCAGTGGCAGCTAGGGCGAGTGGTCGACACAACTGAAGGGACCGATGGTTTGGTTCGTCGAGTCAAGGTGCAAGTTGGAGATCGGAAATCAACAAAGAAACAAGATTACACCTCCAAACCCTCGATCATAGAACGTCCCATTCAGAAGCTAGTTTTACTCATTGAAGGTGAATAATTGGCTAAAATACACTTGCATCAGACATACTAGTAAACATGTTTTCTAAGGCGACAAAGCTTATTTGTGTGTGAACCACCATACCTTTTAAGTGTGTTTTGTTTTTTGACGGTCTAGAAATCCTGTATGATTCACCCAGTTTGTTTACCTCGTTAAGTTTGTTAATCAGGACAGGATATGGTGGGAGTGTAACTGACCGCTATGTTATTTTAATATGCATGGTTAGGGGCAAATCTCAACACTGAAAGATACAAACTCTCAAGGTTCTCAACAAAAACGTACATCAAAACAAGTGGCGCTAGGTACTAACATGCACTAGACTAACATGCTTACCTTGGTCTTTGTCTGGTCTAAACTGGTCTTCAATGGCATTACAACGATAAAAACGATTATGTAGTTAATCCATAGGTTAATATCCAATGTGACTGTGTCCCCTTTCAAATGTTCTGATAATCTATAAGCAATAAAACTGCAATTCCGTTATCTGCGTTATCTGCTGTGCTCCGTGTGCTTTGAAATCAAAACAAAATTTGTTTATTTTGTTGGCGTTTCTGCATTGCCCGGCTCTTTCGTTCTTTCGTTCTTTCGGTTATTTTTTGTGCTCAAATATGGAGGGGACGGCTCCGGGTTTCAGCCTCCGATGTACTTTAAATGCTTCTCCACCAACAGACTTGACGATGGCAGGATCAACATCGTATGCATCAGACGCGAAGTGGTCAGAGCACAACTTGCTCCATTGTGTCGGCTGCCAGCCAACATGATTCACTAAGATAATCCAGTTTCGGCGGATGATTTTGTCTTGGGGAAATGAATGAAAACTTCTCCCAGATCCTCGTACATCCGAAAGCACAACAATAACCCATGTTTTGCATGATTTCGCGGATATAATTCAGAGTTTTCTGCAGCAGTCATGAGCGAAAAACACCGCTGACATGTGAACAGCGCACGAGACTGCCGAGTCGGGATATTTGGCCCAGAGACTGTTTGTACAAAATGACGTCACGCACGCGGAGGCTGCTGGGAATGACATGTCAGAAATTCAGACGGCTTTGGGTCGAGTTTTGTATCAATAAAAAGCTTTTATTCGGGTGTATTATATCGATTTAAATTAAATAAAAAATACAGGCAGTCTTAAAAACAACATTTCTATAAACATGTAGCATATTTGGAAGCTTTGCATTTGATCTTGTGCTTTTCACCAAATGTAATGACATCGATCAACAGAATAATACTTAATTATCAAACTGCTCTTTATTAGTCACATTAATCATTTAATAATCCATTTTCTCTCTGCTGGTAAAGTAACGTGTGTTTTTCTAATTTAAGAGGGATCAGTAAGGTAAGGCTACCGTGACGGTTTGATTCAGAAGGAGTTTAATGTATAAGACCCCTGATGTTGAGGTAACCAGAATGTTTATTTCCACTGTGTACAACATGTTGTAAGGGACCCACAATATATCTTTATGCCAGGGATAATGTGCAGCGAGCGGGCTCTATGGGGAAGAGAACACCTGAATCTAGATCCCTCTGCAGGTGGTACTTTAACTATGTTTTGATGCTAATACTTTTCTACTTTTACTTGTAACATTTGGATGCAGGACTTTTTATTGTACAGGGTTCTTGCAGGTTTCGCCAACTCAAATTTAAGACTTTTTAACACCTTTTTAAGACCACTTTGAATAGAATTTAAGACCTATTTCAAGGCAATAAAGTATGAAGGAAAATTGATATGAAAGAAGAAATACGTCCCATAATCACTTACAAAGTAAATGTATTCATGTTCAACATAAGAACAATGACTGAACATAACAGCGTACAGAACTGTGTTAGCGTGTTAGACAAAAAGTGTGTATGTGTGTGTGTTTGTGTGTGTGTGTGTGTGTGTGTGTGTGTGTGTGTGTGTGTGTGTGTGTGTGTGTGTGTGTGTGTGTGTGTGTGTGTGTGTGTGTGTGTTAGGGCTGTGCAATTAATCATATTTTAATCGCAATCACGATTTTGGTCTGCCACAATTACGAAAACAACATAATCGAAAAAAAACAATTATTTTGCTTTGTTAGGTTGTGACAGTACACTACAACATATTTGATCTAATTCATTTTTTAGTAATGTATCATTTATTTAATTAATTTTTGTATTGGTTTTTCAGTTGAATTATACGTTCAACAGTTAAAAAGATACTTTCAAATTATTATTTGTTTTAAAGTTCAATAAATGGATGTTTTCAAAGTCAATGAATAATCGTATTTAATAATCATGATATTAATTATTGACCAACATAATCCTGATTATTGCCATAATCGAGCAGCCCTAGTGTGTGTGTGTGTGTGTGTGTGTGTGTGTTTGTGTGTGTGGCCTAGCATTACTATACTTGTGGGGACCTAAATCTGTTTACACAGTCACGTGTGGGGACTCGCCTCCCTCATGGGGACAAATTGGAGGTCCCCATGAGGGGAATCATTACTTTTAGGGTGAAGACTTGGTTAGGTTTAGGATTAGGGTTAGGCATGTGTTGGTTATGGTTAAGGTTAGGATAAGTCTCCAGGAAATGCATGTAAGTCAATGTAATGTCCCCTGAAGTGATGTATACATGGTATGTGTGTGTGTGTGTGTGTGTGTGTGTGTGTGTGTGTGTGTGTGTGTGTGTGTGTGTGTGTGTGTGTGTGTGCAACACGTTCTCACTCCCATCCCGTCACATATTGACGGATGGTCAGGGCCCCTCCCCGTCACTACGGGCAGGGCGTCCCATAGACCTTCATTGCGGACAGCGGACCCCTTGACCGTCAGGCTTCTACGGGCAGGGCGTCCCATAGACCTTCATAGACCACGTGATCAACAACAATGGCCGACCTTCGTGTTATTCTCGGTGGAAAATGCCTATTTTAAGGTTTATTTGGCCATTAACATGCGTTTTGATGTCATTTTATGCGATTAATATGAGTTGTTATTTCTGATTATTTGTGCAGTAGATGTACATGACGTTTAGTTTGCTAGTTATAACGTTTTTTTGGTGGAAATGTGTTTTTTCACAGCAAAGTCACCCTCTGTACTTGGACTTATTGGGAGAATCTAAAGGCAAGAACATCCCAAATATTCATTTCGGTCTTTATTTTAGACCTTTAGCGTTGCCGTCTGTGAGGAAAAGAAATGGGGCTCAGAGCCTCAGGATACTGAAATCTGTATTTTTTAAATCTTTTTTTCCTTCTAATTTGTTATTGTTTTCAAAATAACACACTGTTATTTACTCACCAATAACACACAATTATCCTTGCTTTTATTTATTGGTTTAATTCCATAATCTCTGGCTTTTTTGGCATCCCTCAGGAACTGAATTTCAAAATAAAAATAACTGGAAACAGACGTAGGCCTATAAGGGACATTTCGAGTATTATTGCGATTGTCAACATTTTTGAGTTTAGGATGGCCGAAGACACTACACTACCCATAATCCCCAGCTATCGTTTAGGACTACAGTCCCCGTGATTAATTTGATTAGTCTCTCATATTCACTGTGAGCGTGAGAAGAGTGATCTGTGTTTCTGTTCAATGGGACTCATTCCTGCTGCAGACAGTGAGGGAAAAACTCATTACCAGATTTCTATAAGAATAATTGTGTGTGAGGATTTGCAGTAGGCCCATTATATCTTTATTTTTCTTAAAAGTTATTTTGCCAATATTATCATCCTGCTCTTGCATGTGACACATATTTATTTTAGAAAACATAGCCTGACCTCTATAAACCTTAATTTTAGATTTTATTGTTACAAATCATACCCATATGTTCAAATATACTGTACATGCATGCATTTTCTGTATAGCATAGTTCTGTATCAATACACTAACATTTATATCATGTCTAAATATAAAACATGTTAGACTTTTAGTTTGTAAGAAAATGTTGCATTGATAGAAAAAAAGTTTAAAATGTATAATAAATTACAATTTATATATATATACAGTTGCAAGAAAAAGTATGTGAACCCTTTGGAATGACCTGGATTTCTGCATAAGTTGGTCATAAAATATGTTCTGATCTTCATCTAAGTCTCAACAATAGACAAACACAGTCTGCTTAAACTAATACCACACAAACAATTATATGTTTTCATGATTTTATTGAACACACCATGTAAACATTCACAGTGCAGGGTGGAAAAAGTGAACCCCGAGGCTAAAGACTTCTTCAAGAGCTAATTGGAGTCAGGAGTCAGCCAACCTGGAGTCCAATCAATGAGACGAGATTGGAGGTGTTGGTTAAAGCTGCCCTATAAAAAATACACCTGTTTTGAATTTGCTATTCTTAAGAAGCATTGCCAGATGTGAACCATGCCTCGCACAAAGAGCTCTCAGAAGACCTACGATTAAGAATTGTTGACTTGCATAAAGCTGGAAAGGGTTACAGAAGTATCTCTGAAAGCCTTGATGTTCATCAGTCCACGGTAAGACAAGTTGTCTATACATGGAGAAAGTTCAGCACTGTTGCTACTCTCCCTAGGTGTGGCCGTCCTGTAAAGATGACTGCAAGAGCACAGCGCAGAATGCTCAATGAGGTGAAGAAGAATCCTAGAGTGTCAGCTAGAGACTTAAAGAAATCTCTGGCACATGCTAACATCTCTGTTGACGAATCTACGATGGAAGCCACTGCTGTCCAGAAAAAACATTGCTGTACGTTTGAAGTTTGCAAAAGAGCACCTGGATGTTCCACAGCACTACTGGCAAAATATTCTGTGGACAGATGAAACCAAAGTTGAGTTGTTTGGAAAGAACACACGACGCTATGTGTGGAGAATCCAAAGGGTTCACACTTTTTCTTGCAACTGTATATATATATATCCAATACAATCAATAACATCAGGGTGCCACATTGCATAATACAAGCATGTTCGCTTTAGACAGTCTCTGTCTCACCCTGCTGTTTATCTGTGGTTGTTGCAGGACTTTTCCACTCATTTACAATAGAAATATTTGCAATTATGATAACAGCGGCATGAAAAACACCCCCTCATTACATGATGTATGAGGCCGAAGATGAAGAACGATGGCTACCCAGCGAGTGGTACGCCGTACCCCCACTTATTTGGAGCATGATCTTTTTTTTAATTGTCTAATACATATAAAATCATTGCCAGTGTTATCAGTTGCAAGTGTGTATTTGTTGTAATAATGACAAACATAATACATTTCACAGTAATTATAATAAAAAATAAAACCGATTTCCTTAAAAAATAATGATTCGTCATCACGCTTGTGACCCAGCGGCGAGCTGGGGGTGTGTCAGTGATTTGGCGGCAGCTCTTTCCCTCAAGAACGCTAACGAGAAAGCTCTACAATTCTTTCACACACATACGGGTTTTTGGGCCGACGGCGACACGGTACGTCCGGTATCCGCCATTTTACGCGAGGTGCAACCAGGCCGAGGTTTTAGCCGTGTTACTTACTTGTTAGATACAATACTTTGAAGATGGTGAAGTGGTGTAGTGCTGGGACTTGTAGAAATCATCATTCGATGACAGATAGTGATGGAAAATCCATGTTTTCTTTCTTCAAGTTCCCCAGTCACGAAAAACAGCCAGGACGGAGGGCCCAGTGGGCGAGAGCTTGCGCTCACGTCGATGCCATCACTCACAAGCCGTGGAAACCCAAGTACACCGTGCAATATGTGTACATCTGCTCGGCACACTTCATTTCTGGTAAGTTGAAGTTGTATTTCAGAACAACTACTATGTTTATGATTAATCTGATGTCCGCCGCTAGCCCGGACTGGACCAAACTACTATTTACCTTCCTCTACAGCAGAATCATAGCATGGTAGCATAGCAGGAAAGTACTAAGTTATGATATAATAAAATATAATAAAAAAACGTGAGAAGTAAGAAAAAAAAATACTTTCCAAAATAAAAATCCTGTAACAGTCTAGGTGTTGCTAAGCTTCCTGTACTGAATATCATAGTCTATTGCCTTAATCAATATCTAGTCAACTCTAAAATACCACATATATGCAATGGCATGATAATATTATTGTGACAAGTGGGGTATTCACCTGGTGTTTCCAGAAGATAGACGTAGATGCTGCCAAATCCACCGAAGGCCACTTTCGGGGGTCATTTTTCCATGAATCTGCAGGAAGTCTGTAAGGGCAATCAGACAACCCACACAGCTCTAGTTTACGCCGGTAACGACCGAGAGCACACTCCTCAAGTCCAGAGATATAATCCGAAGACATGGGCCTACAGCGATTTCTTCAGTCGTTAGTTCAGAAAAAAAAACTATTGCGCTCTGCCTGGTTATGTTAGCTAGCTGTTTAGCTTTGCACCTCCAGGAAAATGGCGTATTTTCGCGGGTAGCTCGTGACGTCACTGTGTGTGAAAGAATTGCAGGCAAACATTCTATACTATACTTCTAAAAAGAATATCATTCACAAAAAGAAAGAGGCTAGCAGCCCCGAAGCTACAAGTGAACCTGCTACTAGTACATCATCAGAAGAGCCGCCTAAAGATGTGGATAATGCCATCACTAACGTCAACGTTAGCTATGCTAGCAACGTTGCCCAAGCTAGCTCAAGCTCACCTTTCCCAGATGCATAGACGGAGGAGATGCGGCGGAGGAAACAAGAGGCATACCTGTGGATACACTGCAAAGCTCTCAAGTCTCAGAGACACACGCATTTCACTCCATTCACACGCTCACACGCCACACCTTGTATTTCTCACGCAGAGATTTCTTTCAAGGGTAGGCCTACCACCCACCAAGTTGCGCCGCAATTTTGTAAACAAACTAGTACAGAATCACTGTAGCCACGCATCAACCTCAAAAGAATGTAAGCTGTCGAACAGCCAATTAGAAAATAACATGGCTGTATCCGGGTAGGATTTAGACATTCCGCTACAACATTACATTCTGATTCCATTCCAATGATTAAGAGGCTCGCTGAAGAGTAACCAAAGAGGACGGCTGTCACATAGTCACTCACTGACATTTTGCGTGGCTACAGACTGCTCGACGTGGGAGAAGACCATATCTTCACTTTTTTTGGACATAGGAACTAGAAATATACTGTACAGGCATGCATTTTCTGTATAGTATAGTTCTGTATCAATACACTTACGTTTATATCAAGTGTAAATATAAGACATGTTTGACTTTAAGTTTGTAAGAAAATGTTGCATTGATAGAAAAAAAGTTTAAAATTCATAATAAATTACAATATATATAAATATATTTTAGGGCTGTCAAACGATTAACATTTTTAATCAGATTAATCTATGTCCAAAATATGCCATTTCTTTATGTATATTGTTGTGGGAATGGAAAGATTAATGAAAGAAGGTGGATATAACATACAGTATGTATGTATGTATGTATGTATGTATGTATGTATGTATGTATGTTTATTATAACATTGTTCTGTGTGTCAAAATGAAAGACAGCCCACACACCTATCAAACCGTGGGGTCTTATTTCATTACGTGTTGATTTCTATCAATGCGTAATGTTGTATCGATGTAGAGATGTACTGCAGCAAAAGTATTCTCCGTCGGGACTTCCTGCAACAACACCACGCCGTTATCTTGATTCTGATTGGTCAGAAGACATTATCAAAGAAGTTCTATTGAGAAGACGATCACTACGTGACAAAAGTTTTCAAAACCGTTTCTAGTCTTCGGTATTTCCAGACAAGTGAATGCTGAAATCAATCTTACTAACGGCTGTCTGTGCAATTTACGCCGCGCGAGTTGGCGGACTTTATTTTGCTTACTTTAACATCATTTTTCATGGTGGGGCTAAGCCATTTCTTGGTATGGCTGTAGCCTACCCCAGCCATACCCTGGCGTTGCCACTGGTGGGATGTATGGGGCGGGCCATTCTGCACATGCGTTAAATGCGTTAAATACTTTAATTCAATTAATTCAATTATTACCGCCGTTAACGCGATAATTTTGACAGCATTAAAAAAAATATATATCCAATACAATCAATAACATCAGGGTGCCACATTGCATACATAATACAAGCATGTTCGCTTTAGACAGTCTCTGACAGTAGATGTCCACAGGTGAACACGGCCGAGGAGCTTTCCGCATTTCTACGTATGTGGAGTTCTCGGGATCTGTGTCACTGCACTGAAACACAGAAACAGAGAAGCGGCACATTTATCACTGTTTTATTCTCTTAGTCATGTAACTTAATGAGTAAAACAAGCCCCCAGTGCTAGTGATATAGGAATCAAAACAACAGACTTGTAACTGCCATAAAGAAAAACGTAGTTCAGTTCAAAAGTGAGTAGGAAATCAGGTTGACAGAGAAAGTAGAAATTGTAGGGAGTAACTTATAGTTTTATAGACCATTCCTTATTTCGCCAACATTTGGGCGGCATTAGTATTGATATTGTGGATCCTTGAAAATCCTTTATTGCTGTCAGGGTTGAGAGAGGCAAGCAGGACCCAAATGCAGATGAACAGAAAATACCTTTATTTCAAGGTTTCAGACAGAACTCTTCCCAGTGAATACGATCTAACAACAACAAGGAACTCACAAAGACTAACAGAAAACACAGAACCTAAATGCACACAGGACTAATCAAAACAACAAGAGACAGGTAGGAGGGAGGAGAAAACACAGGGGCACCAAGTGAACACAATCGGGTAATCAGGGAGGGAAAACAGACAGAAAGCAACAGGCAAGACAGAAGGTGAACACTTTTCAAAATAAAACAGGAAACCAGAGACAGAAAAAGACAAGACAAAACACAACACAGACAGATCGTGACAATTGCCCTGTCTCTGTGTTTTTCCGCCTGTCTGATTGTCTGATTCTTTTCACCTGCTACTCTTGTGTTTCTGCCTGTCCTCCCCAGCTGTGTCTTGTCTTTGTGATTAGTCCTGTTTGTGTATATAAGTCTGTCTTGTGTTTGTGGTCTTTTTTTCTGTCTGGGTCCGGATGTGTGGTGTTGTTTTGTTCCTGTCTGATTCCCTACTATTCAATATAATCTTGATATATCTTAAGAAATAAACCATGAGCGTATGCATTAGGTCTCGCAATTAGTTTTTACACTTCAAGTCATATTCACCTCGATGCTAGAAACTCTAGCAAATGTCACAAAAAGCTCTCTGGGATTTGCCGTCCACCGGCTTCACACATGAGTCACAAGTTTCCCAGACTTTTTGTAGCTGTACCTCGTTTTCTTTGTCAAAGTTTGCATCATACTCTGCTGGTAGCTTGTGCATTTGTGTGCCAGTAAGGCGTAATGCAGGGAACGGATTGATTGATTGATTAACATCTTATACAAGGTGAAAGCCCTCTCTTGCCTGTGAATCAAATGTGGGACATCATCTCAATTTGCGTCTGTCACAGCTTGGCAAAACACAGAGGGGGCCAACAGGGTGGGTGGAGGGGGTCTGGAGGACGGGCTTGGGCTGACAGCCCAGGGGCACAGCGGAGGACCCGGCCGCCATAGTCATAACGCCGGGAAGTCCTGCCGCTGTGGACCCTCCTGGAGTCCGACCCGCTGGCATGGCGAACACGAAGGGCACATCGACATCCTGCTCCTCCATCTCCACCACCTCGAGGTTCCAGTCCTCTGCCTCTTCCGGCGAGACATACTGCGCCTGGAAGTGCTCCAGACGTGCCAGACGCCGGTGAGCTGCGGAATCAGGCGGGAGGCGTTGCAGGCCACTTCAGGACACTGGTACTTGCGTACCATGCTGTGAATGGATCTGGCCCTTCTTACATCCAGGACATGGTTAAACCATACACCCCATCACGTGCACTCTGCTCTGCATCAGCCAAACGGCTTGCTGCACCCGCACTGCGAGGGGGACCCAAGTTCCCATCAGCAAAAACACGTGGGTTTGCTATCTTGGCTCCAAAATAGTGGAATGAGCTCCCCATTGATATCAGATAGCTTACACACCTTCCGGCGCAGACTGAAAACTCATCTCTTTCGACTCCACTTCGAGAAATACAATTACTAACAAAGCACTTATATACTAATAAAGGACTTGCTTATCTAAAGCCAGTTGAGTAGCACTTGAAATGTTTTGGCTCTATGAAACCTGATGTACTTGATATGATTCTGTTGTCTTCAAGTTTGTATCTTCTTGGTCGAATGCACTTATTCTAAGTCGCTTTGGATAAAAGCGTCGGCCTTGGTGAGACAAGGAATTCCTAACTTTTCACATGGAATTCACAAATTATGGTACAATATGTTTTTTATCCATTCCTTTAGCTTTTACATTAACACACACATACACACACACACACACACACACACACACACACACACACACACACACACACACACACACACACACACACACATTTCTACCTGACTAATGAAGCCCATTAGACTGGATTTTTTCAGGAACTTTACACTCTTATGCATTGCTCTCCTTAAGGATTCGCACCTTCTTGTGTTCATGTCAGATGATCTCAAACTCTCATCTCAGAGGAATCCTCCCAATCAGAGGTGTAAAGGACATCATCCATGCTGCAAAGCAAACATATGATGTAAGATCCAAACATCAACACATGATGCAAACTCTGTGAGGAGATGAAAATAGGTATCATCCCATGATGGAAGTTGCATCTTCCACTGAAAAGACAAACTTATGAATTATACTTTTTATGCAGTTGCAATTCATTTAAAAAGTTTAAAGTGATGTGGGTGATTTGATTTATATGAATGCACCTGCCAATTGCCTGGTCAAGTTAGATGCTAGGTATCACAGTGCACTGAGCTTTGTGACAAACTGTAAAGCATTAACCCATCACTGTACCCTGTATGCAAGGGCTGGTTTGCCTTCGCTAACTGTACGGAGGCTCAGTCACTGGTACATTTTTATATACAAAGCCATGTTAGGGAAACTTCCATCCTACATCTGCTCCCTGATCTCACGACGAATTGTAAGTGGCTACTGCCTGAGATTGCATGCTGTAGTTTTATTAAATGTGCCAACTGCTAGGACTGTCTTAGGGAAGATAGCTTTTAGATGCACAGCTCCTCTGTCGGAATAGTCTGCAATTGAAATGGAAACTGAGCAATCTGGTGCCACTAAATGTTTTTAAAGCTCGGTTGGATGCTACTCAATCGGAAGCTGTCGGTACCTGTTCATGTGGATAGTTATGTCAATTGTAAATCCCTGTAATGATGCTGTATGATGTCCTTTTTGTTGTTCTGTTTATGTTTTTATGTTTCATGTGGAACCTACTTGAGCAGAGGCCTGTACTACGAAGCTGGTTCAACCTAACCTGGATATGTTTGAGTTAGCCGGTTGGCCTAATCCAAAACATACGCGCTCTCGCTAAACTGGGGTTATCAAGTGTATCGCTCAAGCCAGCCGTGTCCTATCTAGTTAGGTGCACGTTCAGATGAAAGGGGTGGTATCTGAAGCATTCGACCAATCACAAACATGGAGAAGCGTACTGACAGCGCAGCGCGTCATACTTCCTGAATGAAAAGTCAACTATAATTAGACAAATATGAAGACGTTAAACTTTAAACATCCATGACTTAAACACTTTATCCAGGATAAAAGCCACATAGCTGCGCCTACAAGGTGAATACAGCTGGTAATAGAAAAAGTGTTTGAATGCGTACACTAACAGGTTTATGATATCACTGCCCCGTCTAAAACACGATCTGACTTTAATTACATTTGACTCGAGTGTTTCGTCAACTTAATGTGTTGCTTAAAATAATACTTCTGCATATAGTATGTGACACTGAGTGTTGCACGGCCAGATACGGCTCAGCTGACTCAGATAAGGAAATATATGATACTTTATGATGTGATATGCCGCGGACTGTACTGTTACTTTGATCCGGTTACTTATGTTGTGGCAGATATTTAATTAAGCTTTCTTAACGCTAATGTTATAATAGTCAGATTGCTCTGAAGATGGGAGGTGATATTCTATTAATGTTCACGTTCACACAGTCAGTGATTTTTGCCAGCCGTCTTTCCTGCAATGGCAGCTTAAACTGTATTTCCTTTCTCCCCTAATATGACTTGATAGCTTTAAACTCCGCACACTGAGCTCTGATTGGTCAGCAGGCAGTGCTTTCACTGAGTTGAGCTCTTAGCCTGCAACCTAACCTGGCAGATTAGCCGCTCAGCATAAGTTACCATGGAGATCTAGCCTGCTAAAAAGAGAACCAGCGTTGGAGGACCGGAAACTCAGAGTTTTCCCTGAAGTTAGCCGGCTAAGCGAAAATCCGGCTTCGTAGTACAGGCCTCAGGTCTCCCTTGAAAAAGAGATCAATGATCTCAATGTGATACACCTGGATAAATAAAGGTTTGAAATGAAATGAAAAAGTGCATTAGACCGCAGCAAATATTTAGATAACACCCCCTCTTGTGTTTGTTAAAATCTGGGGGGTATAGTACGAGGCAGGATTTTCGCTTAGCCGGCTAACTTTAGGGAAAACCCGGGGTTTACGCTCCTACGAAGCTGGTTCTCTTTTTAGCAGGCTAGATCTCCATGGTAACTTATGCTGAGCGGCTAACCTGCCCTGGTGCAGGTTAGGTTGCAGGCTAAGAGCTCAACTCAGTGAAAGCACCGCCTGCTGACCAATCAGAGCTCAGTGTGCGGAGTTTAAAGCGATCAAGTCATATTACAGGAGAAAGGAAATACAGAAAAACTGCCGTTGCAGGAAAGACGGCCGGCAAAAATCACCGACTGTGTGAACGTGAACATTAATAGAATATCACCTCCCATCTTCAGAGCAATCTGACTATTATAACATTAGCGTTAAGAAAGCTTACTTAAAGGGCACCTATCATGCTAAATGCACCTTTGTACGTCTTTTATACATGATTATGTGTCCCCGGTGTTCCAGGGAACTCGCCAAGTGTCAGAAAACACAACCCTCTCTATTTTCCTCCTTCGCCAAATCTCTAAAAAAGGGGCTGCAACGGATCTGAAAAAAATGGATCCACATTCCGATACTTTTCTACGTCACAAAGACGTACTCCGCTTATTGGTCAACTCTCCACCTATCAGGGGAATGAGCCACGGCCACGTGCATTGCCAAACCTCTCATTCGCATATAGGCTATCGGCAGGCTACCCCAGTCACATCTGTGTTTTTGCCTGCTCTTGGCAGGATGTCTAAGCCAGTTAAACCACGGACATGTTTATGAACTTCTCTCAAGTCCAACACGGATATGCCTCCAAACTAATGCTACACCCGGGATCAATACCAACCATCCGGGACCAGGCCAGTGAGGACACATCCAATTCTGAAGCTGTAAGTTTTTATTTAGCGGTGTTTTTCCTGATAAAGCTTTATCTAGCTTGTAGTATGTAGCATGTAGCATGTAGCTTAGCCGTATCAATGTCGCCTCAACCCCAACTAGTAATCGGTTAGGTGTTTATATGTTCTTGTAACATTTTATTTTGTACGCTCCGCAGTCTTTGCTTTGTCTTTTATTTTAATTATCAGGCATTTGCGAACATGTTCAGACTGCCGTAATGGCGATCTGTGTGAAGGCTGTAAAGCCACGCCTAGCCTAGCCGATAACACAAGTATTTATTCTCCTATGTATTAGTATTTTGTATCCTCTAAAAAATCATATTGAGTAAGTTATAATAACAAACGTAATCTTCTGGAGGTAAGTGCCGTTTTTTCCAGCGTTATGTAAAAGCTTTTGTGATTGTAGTCTGTAAGAACGATCATATATCATCGATCTGTAAGCTAAGCTACGCTAAGCTAATGAGACATGCCGTTTTTTGCAGTATGTTTACTTGTTTGCGCACATGAATATAAATGGGGGTGTGTTAGGATACAACACTGTATGTATGTATGCGAGGGGACACACACCACGAGTAAAACGGAGCTATAGCCCTGGTATGTTGTTGTTGACGACATGCATATTCTAATCTAAGCCACTTTTTTTGTTGTGCTTTTTTTAACATTGCACAGGCTACGTGGCCAACTTGATGGACCTCATCTTCGACCAAGTCTTTGTGGACCCTGCACCATCATGAGCAACCTGACAGGGAGGAGGTCATCGCCGGGTATGCCACACGGTTCAATTTGGCTGCTGTCTGAACCTAACATAGACATTTCACGGATCAGAGGACAACGCAGGCCGGAATCACCACTCTGCTCCTCTCTCCAAGGAAGCCCCAGCACCAGCTCACAAAGCTCCTGTTTTTTATGGGTTCAAATAACCGTTGATTTTGACAATAAAGTTCCGAGTTGATATCAAGTGTGTCGTGATTATTCATGTTGGGATGGGTAAAGAATATTCTGATTTCACAAGCATAAGGTTGTGTGTGAACTTTCCAACGGTTGTTGCACGATGTTGGAAGAAAAGGACTGTAAACTATTAAACGCAATGAGTCCATTGTATATATGCTGAAAATATGAATGTCTCCCTTTATAAATATATATATGTATCGCTGTGTTTGCGTTACAAACTCTAAGTTACAAACTGTACACATTGCATTCTTGCTAATTAGCCAAAATATGAATGGAATAAGTAGCAAGCAGAGTAAAAATAAATAGGGACAACAGCTTGTCAACTAACCATTCAGAAACGTCCTGCTGCAACCGAGATGTTTGCACCTCCACCAAAACCTCCGCTGCTTCAGTTTCTGGATCAAATTGATAATATGCTTGAACACATGCATTGCTCTGAGATGACATGTGTATTCCACACTCGTAAACACAGCAAGCATGGTAACGTGACTCTCGCCGGCTCTTCTGCTGGGGGCGTGGTCAGCTGCTGCTCAGAATTTTCATAGGCAGGTTTGGAATAAAGCGAAAATGAGCGAAACGAGGCATGGCTAAAAAATGATCTGTTTGGTATTTTGAAAAATAAAATGTATAAATATACCTTATATAGGTATGGTCATACACTATATCATTTAAATATAGCATGATAGGTTACCTTTAAATATCTGCCACAACATAAGTAACCGGATCAGAGTAACATAAAGTACAGTCCGCGGCATATCACATCATAATGTATCATATATTTTTTTATCTGAGTCAGCTGAGCCGTATCTGGCCGTGCAACACTCACAGTGTCACATACTGTATGCAGAAGTATTATTTTAAGCAACACATTAAGTTGACGAAACACTCGAGACAAATGTAGGCTAATTAAAGTCAGATCCACTCATCTCTGAGGCCCAATCCCAAACCACGCCCTCGACCATACCCCTCCGTGACGGAGTGAACTCCGTTTGTAGCCACACTCGCAGCTCAACAAGGCTCCCTCCTGTCAGATGGAGGGAGTAAATACAGCAGCAAGCTTTGGGACGGCCTCCCCTCTCTCCGGCAGAAACAGGAAATGCCGTAACTGTATGTAACAACGGTTTCAAATCAGCATCTCTTAGACAAAAAGTTTAAATGAATAACTCAAATAAAACTCCAAACATCTTTCATTGTGTTTCAAAGCTCTTTTAGTTTTAAACCTGATGTTTATAAGCTTCTTAGTTTTTGCAACGGTCTGTAAATATACACAACTTTATAATAAAATGCACACATGTACCTTTTTCTAGACTAAACACAGGTATGATCCTAAGTTAAAACATATGAGGTTATCATGAGGTTGTTAACATCGCAGTTTATCAGTGGATGTTTGCTGGAACTACTTGTAAACAGCGTGTTTCCTGACCGACACACACAGCGTGACTCCGGTCAGGTAGAGACCGGTCTCAAGTCAGCACCGCTGCAGACTCGCTGTTTGAGGGCTTGATAGCCCACTCCCCCTCCACACTCGTTGCTTTGGAACATCCCTCAATATGGCGGACCCTCCGCGTGAACTCGCAAACGGAGAGGTAGGGTGTAGGGGGCGGTTTGGGAATGGGCCTTAGACGAGGCAGTGATATCATAAACCTGTTAATGTACGCATTCAAACACTTTTTCTTTTGCCAGCTGTATTCACCTTGCAGGTGCAGCTATGTGGCTTTTATCCTGGATAAAGTCATGGATGTTTAAAGTTTAACGTCTTCATATTTGTCTAATTATATAGTTGACTTTTCATTCAGGAAGTATGACGCTGCGCTGTCAGTACGCTTGTCCATGTTTGTGATTGGTCGAATGCTCCAAATACCACCCCTTTCATGTGAACGTGCACCTACAGATGTAGCGCTTCATTTCAGATGCCTACCCGTGCGGGTCCGTGATCGGCACGGGGTGGGCCCCTGCTGAAAAGGAAAACCCCCCGCAGGACTTGAAACGCCCCCTTGATAAATACATTTAATTATAATGAAAACAGCTGCAATGGTTCATGGATCCACCAGGGGGAGCCGTGATTAAAAAGCTGCCACACTGGAACTCATGTGAAATAAACAGCTGATCTACAGGTATCTGATATAGCGGATATTTGTTAAGATCCATATGTCACGGATAGGATCATATTCTGTGCTAAATAAGAGACATGTAATCATTTACTAAACATCACCATGTTTTTATTTAACAAAATAATGTTTAATTCACGTTGGCGTAAGTACAAAACCATCGCTATGTTTTTAGATCAGGAAATTCAGCCCGGCTCAAACAAACGATTTTCAATCATCATCCTCACGATCATTAATGTATCATATGTTCGCGAGTTGAAATGAATGCACTAAATTTAATCCACGTGAGTTTACAACAACAAAAATAATCGCTTTGTTTTTATATCACATCCGACCGGAGGAAAATGAAACACGGCTCTCACTACCGATCATCCTAATCCACGGGCAAACAATAATATGTACAGTGTTAATAGTTTACTGTATTATTAGTGTCTAATATTACTGGGGATTTCGGAATGGTACTGGATTTTGATTTATTGTATCGGCTTCATATCGCAATATATTCCCGAAGTCTGAAATGCAAAAATGTCCCACATTAGGGCAATTCACCCTACATTTAATCATTCAAACAAAATCATATTTCGTTTCTTTTTAACGAAATAAATGTGGTTTAATCCACATAATTTACTGTGTTAATTGTTTACTGTAGTATTGTGCACATTACTTTTCGCTGCTTGTTGCACCCCTGGTTAGAAGCTAAACTGCATTTCGTTGTCTCAGTACCTGCATTATGTGCAATAACAATAAAGTTTAATCTAATCTTGAGCAGGAACAAATGTATTTAGGCTACTTAGTACATATCTGACATTAACGATTAAACACATTTGTGCATTCTTTAAACCGAGTCAAGCTGACTCCGGAGGTGGCGGCACATTAAAGTGTGCACCTGATTGTTTAACTTGAAGGTGCCTGATGACATTTAATCATTCAAACAAAATCATATTTCGTTTATTTTAAACGAAATAAATGTGGTTTAATCCACATAATTTACTGTGTTAATTGTTTACTGTAGTATTGTTTAACTTGAGGGTGCCTGATGTGAACATTTCCAGAAGAACTCTAGCTTGAATGGCCTTTGTATACAGTAGGCCTACAGTATAGCCCAACCATTTACACCTTCCTTTTTTCCCGTCCAAAGTTTGAATTGGATAAAGGTAATGGTTATCAATGGTGCTTTTATAGCCTATTGTATAATAACTGTGTGATTTATATTGCTTTTCAAATGCATATGGCCACCCATTTACACTGCTCTTCCCGTCAAGAATATGAATAGAACTTAGTTGGATCACTTTACATTTCTGCAAATTAATTTTTAATCACACACGTCTGCCCACGTCTCCCCGTCCCGAAAATAATAAATAAAATAAAAAGAGGAAACAATTTTCAAGTTCGGTTTTCACCGTTTTATTTTAAATAACTGCCATAACAGACACCATACTGTAGGCCTATCTGCTGCGGAAACCAGGACGAGCTATTTCGGGATCTGTTTTTCGGGGGCTCCTCAGTCTCTCATTTACCCGGCTCCTGATCTTATGCCACTGGTCAATGTTCAGATTTGGGAACCAATTGGAAACATAGGACTCAATCTTTTTCAACCTCTTGACGGAAAAAAAGGTGTAAATGGTTGAATGATGAATAAACAGTGAGGAGGGGTACAGTATGAATACACTAGATATACACAGCAGCCCAGCCTGTGAGCAGTATGAACACCAATGAGCGCTCAGCTCGAGATACCAGCGAGTCGAGAGAGAGAATGATATCTGCATTTTCTCTTTTGGTTTGATTAGGACACATCCTGGGGATTGTGTTTACAAACATTCACCAGCCCCCACCCCCCATGTTGCCTATGTTGTCCTGTGTTGCGAACTCTTTGTTTAAAACGAATTGGCCATCGGAATGTGACCCCAAGGGTCACATTCCACAGCTCTCCCCCCCCCCACTCCTGTGATCTCCCAACCCCCAGTCTGTAGGTTTGTGTTGTCACTCACACATTCATGCATTTTAATATGTTGTGCATATTTCTATGCCGTAATTCATACTGGTCCTCTCACGCACATACATTCTCCTTACAGTATACATACATAGGCTATATGAGTCCGTGTATCTACGGACCATTTGTTTTTCTTTATTAAAAAAGTAAACGGAAGAGCGTCTGAGAGGCGTTTTTGCCCTTTTGCTTTTTACCTTACTAAATGGTCTAATGGTCAGTGGAGCGAGGGGGAGGCCCGCGAAACTTGCGGAAGTGATTTCAAAACAAAAAGCACTCGTTTGCTTGGAACAAAGAAAACGGCCAAGACACACATTGAGTCCAGAAAATGAATGTTATTAAGGGCTGTAAATATAATAAGCCTGTGTCTAAAATTGACAACAGGCTTATTATATTTACAGCCCTTAAGATACACTTTTGTGTTTAACAGCTGACCACTACCATGACGTACTTTGTTTTAGTAGATTTCGCATGAGAGCAAAATGTATAAATATGAGCATTAAATATATGAATATGAGAACAAAATGCATGAATGTGTGAGTGTAAATATATATACGTGTGTGAGAGTGAAAATGTATGTATGTATGTTAGGGGTGTAACGGTTCACAGAAGTCACGGTTCGGTTCATACCTCAGTTTGGGGGTCACGGTTCGGTACGGTTCGGTACAACAAGGAAAAGCAAAAAAAAGTCCCAAATGCATCATTTTTTTTGCTGTTATTTATTGTTAACAGTCGTGCAAGTTTTGGTATGAAAATAAGGAACACTAACATTTGGAATCATTAACTGTATTACACAGTTAAAAACAAACCACAAACAGTAACACTCAGATGGCCATATTATTTATATTGGCTGATGTCAAACTAAAAGGTTAAATAAGCTGTACAACTAAAAAGAATGTCTTGAGCATATTAAAATAAATAATAAGAAAGTGTTTGAATGACAATCAATAAAAGGTAATACAGAACTGTATAACATCTCCTGATGTCAAAATATAAAATAAATACAATGATAAATATAAAACAAAATAAAATCTGTACCTTTAGGAGCAATGTCTAACATGTGTAATTAACTTGTGAGTGTGTGAGGCCATTATGCCTAAATAAAGGTACTCAAGCTTTACTCTATTTTCAAGTTTTTCTTCAAAAAGATGAGTTTGTCTACGTTGTCAGTAGTGAGGGCAGATCTGTTGGCGGTAACTATGTCACCTGCCGTCGAGAAAACCCTCTCGCTGGGGACTGAGACTGACTCGGATGTGATTGAGCATGTTTGACGTGTTACCACTAGCGTACCGCATCGCTGTCGAACAACGCCGACACACCGTCCTCGTCCGATCCACAACTCGCACCCCATCATTGTTGTAGTCCACAGGGAACCCGAAATGTTCCCACACATCTGATTTAAAAGAAGCAGGTGGGTCTTCTAGCTGTGTGTTGTGTGAACTCGCCATAGCTAACTTTTCTTCTTCATGTATTGTGTTCGTTTTGTTCTTGTTCTTCATTTGTTATTTACGGGCGGCTGGCTTTTAGGCGGAATACCGCCCCCTGGATTATAAATAGTGTAATACTGCCCTGAGTGACAGACTTTTTTCCCACTCGTAAAACAAGGCGTATTCGCCGTGTGACTGCATGTGCCGAACCGTGACGGTACGGGACGAATACGGATACCGTTACACCCCTAATGTATGTAAAAGGAGAATATATGTGTGTAAGAGTGAAAATGTATGTATGTAAAAGGAGAATATATGTGTGTAAGAGTGAAAATATGCTGCATTTTGAATGTCCGATAGTCCACCATTTCCACCGGAAATATCAAACATTTAATAAAAGTGAAAAACAATGGACAAGACTTAACGTATTAATAATAAGTAATAATAATATATATATTATATAATAATATATTATATATATATAATAATAATAATAATAATAATAATAATTAATTCTATTTATTCCGTTTGGATGTAGGATTTTTTACTTTGTTTAGAGCAGTGATCTTCTCTGCAGCAGAGAGCTAAGCGCTGTCAGACCGGACCTAACCCTGAAAAGTATTATCATCTGAAATTAATCATTATGTTATTAATATTAAATACATATAAGTATTGTTACAACTTGTATTTAGAAATACTCTGTTGTAATTATTGATGCATAAATGAGTTCATCCATTCAATGTGGCATCTGCTATAATGGGGTTAATGTATGATATTACTTAATAATACATTAGAATATATGATATGATAATTATATTAAAGTTTTATTCATTTCTTATTTCATAGTTTCTCATTATTTTTATTTTATTTTTGATTTTATTAATCTGTGCTATCCTGTTTTTCACTCTCACTACTGTGTAAAAACACCCCAACAATATTACAAAAAATATACTGCATAAAGCAAACTATATACTTTATTTGATCCAAAACTGATGTTTTTTCATTATAGTAGCCTGTGAAAACCATAACAAATAAGTGGTTAAATGCTACAGTATTCAGCAAACACAACTGCAGAGCTGCAAACAGACTAAGTTCTACAACACCCAGTTGTCTTTGTGTATTTGTGAATGAAGCGCCATCTCATGGTTAAATCCTGTAATTGAACAAATGGAGAACTTTGGCAACGCCCTCTAGCAATTTGGCAACACCCCCAGCCACTGGGATCCGCTGGGTTTTTGACTGGGACACACCCATGTGAGTCCTATCTGGAGTGCTACATCTGTATATCTACCATTCCTCAGATAATAGATCTGTTAACCGATTCGGAACCTTCTCGGGGTACAAGCTAAACTTTTCCAAGAGTGAGTGGCCACGTAAATGACCTGGCCCTTCAGATCCCCGATAGACTCATCACCTTCAAGATGTCTAGGAGTAATTTTCAGTATTTAGGCGTGAATATAAGTGGAAAACTCTCAGACCTTTACAAAGATAACGTCCCACCACTAATTGACAAGCTCAAATATGATTTGGAAAGGTGGAATAATTTACATTTAACTATCGCTGGGAGGGTAAACTGTATCAAAATGAACGTTCTCCCTCGCTTTCTGTACCTCTTTCAATGTCTGCCAGTCTTCCTACCAAAATCACTTTTTCGTAAAATAGACAAACTAATCTCCTCTTTTTTATTGCAAGGGAAGACTCCGAGAATTAGGAAAGAGCTTTTACAAAGGCATAGATCTACAGGAGGATTAGCGCTTCCAAACATAAGACACTCAGGGCTCGAGCTTAAGGACGTCCCGTCGTCCCGGGGCCGAAAAAAATAGTGTCAGGGAGGATAAAAAATAATTTTGGGACGAATTTGGGATGAGAGTTCAAATAAAAAATACCATGCTAACTCTACTACAAACGGCGATGAAAATTAAACCGACTGCACGTTTTGTGTAGCACACAGTTATTAAACCTCCTTGTCAACATAAACACACACGCACAACACATTTAGAAACCCGCGAAATACACACACGCCAGCCGCACAGCTGGCTGTGCCTGCGAACCAGACCCTGGAGCGCCGGCCTCTTTATTTACTTACTCCTCTTCACCCCCCATGGGTAATAAGGCTGAGAAGAGAACCCTCCATCGTATTTAGTCCTTAGCAATATACTGCGCCTCTCCCCATGTAGGGATGGGTACCGAGCCCCGGTATTAAACGGGTCCCGGGCCGGAATGATTAAAGACAGTGGTAACGTTAAGCTCCGACGTTATCAGACTTTTTATCGGTACTAAAGACATTTAAAAAATATATGTCATATGTATTATTGCTACATACACATTATATCGCAGTTTTAGTTTCACCAACTCCGTTTCTAATATGCAATAAGACTACAACATGCGTCTATGATGTATTTTCGAGCTTTCCAATCCAGACGAGATCTCTCTCTCCCGTCTGTGTGCGAGGGGGCGGGGCAGTTTGTAAAGGACTGTGTTACAGACTGTCATCCTGTTAGTGGTTACTCTGGGTTCTGTCTACAGGACACAGTGTTGGATTTTTTTGATAATTGGATGGGACTTGATTGGATTCAATATTAGAGTAATTTTCTCATTTGTGTGTTTGTTTAAATATATTTGGCCTTTGTTTATGTGATTGAATGATTTACTCAAATAAAAAGGTTGATGAATTATCATCTAATGATTTGTATGATGTTTTATTTATGTTAAAGGTCACTTTGAATGATTTTAACTAATGATAATGTAGAAAAACAAACATTTTTAAATTCGGGACAGTCCACATTAATTTCGGGACGGCCTAGATTGTATTTCGGGACGGTTCCGGGAGGATGGGGAAAAAAGTTAGTCGAGAGCCCTGAAGACACTACTATTGGGCAGCCAATATCCACAAAATAATTCTATGGACTAAGGAACCAACATTGAGTTGGTGTGAGCTTGAAGCCAAATCCTGTCCTAATACCTCACTCTTGGCTTTGCTCACATCTACATTACCCAGCCGGCCAACTCAATATTCGAATAACCCGATTGTTGTTTCCACCCTAAGAATTTAGTCCCAATTCAGAAAGGCTCATGGACTCTGTGGATCCTCTATAGATAGCCCCATTCGCAACAACCATCTCTTTCTCCCCCCTTACACTGATGGGGCCTTCTCTATGTGGCAGAGATTAGGTCTTATCAGAGTAAGGGACCTTTACAATAACAATGTTTTTGGTAGCTTTAGCCAACTCTCTGACAAATGTTGCCTTCCAGACACTCATCTATTTCGCTACTTCCAGGTCCGAAACTGGGTTAAACTAAACAACCCTTCCTTCCCCAATATCCCTCCGGATTCAATAATTGAGTCAATTCTGGACACTCTAACAATCGAAAAAGGTTTGATTTCAACAATTTACAATTCCGTCTCCCGTCTCACAGAAACATCGCTTGGTAAAAATCAAATAAGATTGGGAAGAAGAACTAGTCCAAGCTATAGATGATGAGGTCTGGGATGGCGCATTAGCGAGAGTGAACAATAGTACGTCCTGTGCCAGACTTAATCTTATACAACTAAAAGTTGTCCACCGTATCTATTACACCAACTCTCCAAAATATACCCAAATGTTACGGATACCTGTAACAGATGCCACACGTCACCAGCAAACATGACTCATATGTTTCGGTCTTGTCCTCGCCTACAAGGATACTGGACAAGCATTTTCAAACACTTTACTGAGACCTTGGATGTGGTATTGACACCATGTGCAGAAACTGCCATTTTTGGAGTACAACCTGGCCACCGAATGTTGAAGAGGAAAACTAAAGACAGTATAGCCTTTGCATCTATCTTAGCACGTAGAAGAATACTCCTAGAATGGAAATCTCCTATACCACCTAAAGCATCTCTATGGCTTAAAGATATAATGTTGTACCTGAACTTGGAGAAGATTAAATATAACCTGAGGGGCTCCTCAAAACTATTTGAATCTGTCTGGGGCTCTATGATATCCTACATAGCTGAATTTAAGACACTCAATTAAGAAGTTGTTTTTTTTATATTAATGTTTTTTTCTTTTCATTTGTTCTGTCTTTGTATACATGTATGTAAGTAGGTACGTGTATGTACAGTATGTGCATGTGGACATGTGTGTGTGTGTATGTACACACATGTATGTGTATTGGCACATTTCCACTGCAGCGGGGTAGCCCCGTTTAAGCGTCCTCGCTCAGGCCTCGGGCTGCCTCGCTGGCCGTCCGAGGCCGTGGCGCATTTCCATTACAGTTTAGGACCTGGGGTAGCAACGCAGTATAGGCGGGGCGATCGGCTTTTTTTCACATTTCGAGTTGTTCCGTCGAGCTCCCGCTGGATTTTATCATCCCCAATGAGATGTAGGAACGTTGTCACCTCCTCGGTCGACCACGGTGTGCTTTTCTTTGACGTTACCATTTTTGTAGCTCCTCCGTTTACAAAAATGCTGTATATAAAAATGCTGCAAGCTTGCTTCTAGATATATATGCGACGCTAGGGATGATCTCGCGCGCGATCTTGTGACGATTTTCTCTGACCAATCAGCAGTCGAGAGTGTTGACGTCACTAGTTCAGCCCTGGCCTGATAGAACCACGATTTTACGCTATATGGAAAGGCCACCAAAAACTGGCCTGGCCGCTTGAGGACGATTAAGGACGCTTAAACGGGGCTACCCGCTGCAGTGGAAATGCGCCATAAGTGTATATGTGGGTATACATTAGGGCTGAATAAAGGCGTATGACCGGGTTCCCAAGGAGTTACTGTGGGAGGCGCTGCGGGAGTATGGGGTGAGGGGGTCTCTACTCAGGGCCATCCAATCTCTGTACTCCCAAAGCGAGAGCTGTGTCCGGGTCCTCGGCAGTAAGTCGGACCCATTTCCGGTGAGGGTTGGCCTCCGCCAGGGCTGCGCTTTGTCACCAATCCTGTTTGTAATATACATGGATCGGATTTTGAGGCATAGTCATGGGGGAGGGGGTCTGCAGTTCGGTGGACTAAGGATTGCACCACTGCTTTTTGCAGATGATGTGGTTCTGATGGGTTCATCGGTCTGCGACCTTCAGCACTCACTGGATCGGTTCGCAACCGAGTGTGAAGCGGCTGGGATGAGGATCAGCACCTCCAAATCTGAGGCCATGGTTCTCAGCAGGAAACCGATGGACTGTCCACTCCAAGTAGGGAATGAGTCCTTACCCCAAGTGAAGGAGTTCAAGTATCTCGGGGTCTTGTTCTCGAGTGAGGGAACAATGGAGCGTGAGATGGGCCGGAGAATCGGAGCAGCGGGAGCGGTACTGCAGTCGCTTTACCGCACCGTTGTGACGAAAAGGGAGCTGAGCCAGAAGGCAAAGCTCTCTGTCTACCGGGCCATTTTCGTTCCTACCCTCACCTATGGTCATGAAGGATGGGTCATGACCAAAAGAACGAGATCGCGGATACAAGCGGCCGAGATGGGTTTTCTCCGCAGGGTGGCTGGTGTCTCCCTTAGGGATAAGGTGAGAAGTTCGGTCATCCTGGAGGGACTCGGAGTTGAGCCGCTCCTCCTTCGCGTCGAAAGGAGCCAGTTGAGGTGGTTCGGGCACCTAGTTAGGATGCCACCTGGGCGCCTCCCTAGGGAGGTGTTCCAGGCACGTCCAGCTGGGAAGAGACCAAGGGGTAGACCTAGGACCAGGTGGAGGGATTATAGCTCTTCGCTGGCCTGGGAGCGCCTTGGGATCCCCCAGTCAGAGCTGGTTGATGTCGCCAGGGAAAAGGAAGTTTGGGGCTCTCTGCTGGAACTGCTACCCCCCGCGACCCGACCACGGATAAGCTGAAGAAGATGGATGGATGGACTAGGGCTGTGCAATTTTCTATATTACTGCACATGGCTTATTTTTCATCAATGAATACATGCAGTAAATACATATGAACTCTCTTTTTATTATATAGAAAGTGCTTCAGAAATCCATCACATAAATGTCTTGACATTCATTTCTAAACCAAAATAAATCAATTGCATAGGTCTAGCCTCCCTATATCTGTGTGTGAAATTGTTCCATCCTCAAACACAAAAAAACGAATGCTTCTGCAGCTTAGCTGCAGCTTCTAGCAATGGTCTTCTGTTAAAAAAAAGGACACTGAATGTCCTGAATGTGGCATCACAAACATGACTTGAGTCTGAACACAGCAGACAACAGGAGTATTTACAACAGCATATAAAAACGACACTACTGCATGTGGGTGCTCACTTACATTCTCTGTCTCACTGTTACATAAATCCCATGATTGTAGGAGATTAAGTTAGCTTCATCATCTCAATCAGTGATTAAGTGAATAATAAAGTTTCTATCAGGTTACTATCAGCCTGTCACTCATTATTTTCAGGGAGGGGGGCGGGGTTTGGAGGAACTGAGAGGAGACGTGATCGCGGAATCTTTTTCCTCCTGCCTTCACAAACTTTACACACGTAGCCTATCGTCTGAAAATAGCAAGAGGACATTCATACTCTGCAATCCAAGACTTAACTAAATCCACCAAAAACCTGACATGATTGTAACGCGAGTATTGTATCCCTGTGTGTCTGAACCGCAGCGACACAGACTGATTCAGAGCGGGTCCTTCTGCTGTTGGTTCTGGACTGGTGTGCTTGTGTTGGTGGATAAAGCAGACTGCTCCGTGTTTGGTGTTGCTGTGCCGCTGTCACGTCTATTCTCTGATCTCTGCATCACCGACCGATTTGATATTAAAGTGACAGAAAAAAAAAACGTTATTGTAAAGCCACGGCCGTAAAATCAGGAAGCAACATTACTACGCTATAATCGATTATGTTCTGTCACTGCATCGATGCAGAATCGTCCACGTCCGCATCGCGATGCATCGTAGAAACGATTAATTTCAACACCCCTAGTATACATATGTGAGTATATGGGTACATGTATTACTGTTACTATTCTTTATTCCCTTATCTATACATTTTCTTTTAATATTATCTTCTACATTACTTTACTTTTACCTATACATATATCTATTTTATTTAGTTAGTTATTTAATTTACTAGCTAGGACCGGGAGGGGGGGAAAGGGGAAAAAATATATATATATATTGACTGTATAAATGTAAACTCATTGTGCCTGACTCGATAAAAAAAAGATAAAAAATGGTTCATATCATCAGTTAGCTGAGTGTCCTCCCGTTACATGGATATGACACATTCATAGTTTATTAAATATTAAGAAGCCCTCAGACGCGGTTTCCTGCAGATGATGCGTTTTTCCGCCCGGGGGCGGGGGGATGGGGTTCAACAGATTAATAGTTAGTAACATTAGATATTTTAATGAGATATGGACCGCAAAACAAAAAATGTCCTTGGATTTCATTTAGAAAAAAATTCAAAAGGTCTTGTGTTTTTTTGTGGGGCCCTTTTTCTAGTTTAGAGCAATGGCCCCTCCAAATGTCTGTGCACGTCCCTGCTGTCAGGCACTTTGAAGGGCTCCTAAACACATCCAAAATGTTGTCCATGGATAATGAAAAGTTGGAAGATTATAGGGAAGCTTTACCCATATCCCAATATCACAGCGCCAAGTATGGATGAGATTTGCCCAGCAATATTAAAGGCTCTAGACATTGTTCAGGTTTCTGGCAGACATGCCAGAAAAAAAGAAAATGCAATGTAACATTTCTCTTCAATCTTGAGTGTTGGTCAACGGCAAACTCCTCTTTTATATCAAGGTATCATGTTCAGTGTTACCCCTAGGTTTACTGCCTTGGCAGGGTGCTGCCCGGAAAAAAATTTGGAATTTTTTTTTTTTTATCCTCTGGAGCAGAGAAAGGAGCTAAGGATTATTGTTATTGTTATCGTACAGTAACAAAGTATTTTTACATTAAAAAGTAATAAAGTACAGTGCACTGTGCTTTTTGTCACGATTCTTGTGTTATGTCACGTTTTTAGTTGTGTATGTCTTGTTATGGGTGTTTTGCTGTTCTCCCTGTCATGTTCTATTTCGTATATGGCTTCGCCCTCTAAGGCTATCGCTATTGGGTAATCCCCCTGCGCACCGGCACAGCACTGAAACACTTGTAGTTCACGCCCACCCGCAAGGTGGGCCCTCGGGCTCCCTTCCGGTATAAATAGGAAGGAGGCCCGACAATCTGCTCCTTCTTTTCTTCAGCACACTGTTACTGAAGCATAAGAGACACTTCAATTGCAGAGTAAACATGAGTAACAATTGTGTGAGAAATTGTCCCTCATGTGGCTCTGGGTTCATAATGAGTTATGACCAGCACAGATAAAAGCAGTATGCGAATCCTACCTGGGGTCAGAGCACGCGTACGCAGCTCTAAACCAGCAGGTAGCATGCACACACTGCGCCCGTCTCCCCTCGGGCGACAGGAAGCGGAGAGCGGACGTTCTTGCTGCTGCGGCCGAGGAGGACGATTGGCCCGTCCAGGCTTACGAGACCGCGGACGGGGGCCTCGTGTCCCTGGGGCCGAGTGCCGGGCAGGAGTCCGACAACTCCTGCCCCGCCTCCCTCCACGGTTCACCGTTCGGTTCTCCCCTCCCTCCTCTCCTCCAGACGGGGGAGACAGAGTCGGAGCAGGGTGCCAGCTTGGCGGCAGAACATCCCTTAGCAAAAAAATCTATAAAATCCTATAGAATCTTGTAGAATTCTATAGAATACTATAGAAATACTGTAGAAAGTAACTAAATGTATTAAATACATGTAGTGGAGGAAAAGTACAACATTTACCTCTGACTTATGTTTACTGCCAACCTAAAAGTACCTCAAAAATAGTAATCAATAATGTATTGAAAAGTTATTTGGCTGATTGTTTTATATTGGCTCAACCAGGTTATATGGGAGGCCCAGTCTACTTACAGTTCACTCATTTTGAAATATTAAACTTAGTTTTCTTTTCTTTAATTTTTCATACTCGTGTAGAATGTTATTATGAAATTGGTTGTTTATAGTTTATAGCATAAAGAACATCTGATTTTATGTGAGGTAGGGAAATAATTATTTGAGTATGTGTATAAAATATGTAATTTCAATCATTAAATGAATCAAAATGAATCATTAAATGTTGTGTTTAGATTGTACTTCTATAGGTTTAACATTACATTCTGTCTTTAAACATTGAGCAAGTGTTAGCACTTTATTGAAGGTGTTTGGTCTTCTGTGAAATAACAGTGTTTCTCTGCTGAGTTTTTAGTGCGTCAATTTATTGAAGGTGTTTGACTGCAATAATTTAGGATAAAACTGTAAAATAACAGTATTTCACTGCTGAACTATAGAATTTCTACACCAATCCTGTACTGTTCTGCAGAACAATTTTATAGAAAACAATAGCAATTTTCTATAGGATTCTATAGATTATTTGGTGGAATCTATTGTAAAATTCATAGACGAATTCTATAGAATATTTGCCACTATCCTGCAGTATATTCTACAGAGAAATTCTATAGAATCTTAATAGATTTTTCTATAGATTATTTTGCAGAATCTATAGTAAAATCCATAGGTGAATTCTATAGAATATCTGCAAACATTCTATAGTATTCTTCAAAGAAGTTCTATAGAAATGTCCACAGATTCTATAGAATATAGGTCACAAATTCTATAGTATTCTACAGAAAAGTTCTATAGAAAAGTTCTATAGAAAGCATCCATGGGGTTTTCTATAGGATTCTATAGATTCTTTTCTACAAAAAAAACATCTACACAGTATATATTTTCTATAGTACTATAGTATTCTATAGATTATTTCCCAGAATCTATAGTAACATTTCTATAGTATATCCGCAAAACTCCTGTAGTATTCTACAGAAAATGTCTATAGAATTCGTCCATAGATTTTTCTATTGTATTCTATAGATGTTTTTGCTAAGGGATGCTTTCCCCCTCTCCGTCTCCACAGTGCTACCGCCCAGGCGAGGATTTCCGCGTGGGTGACACAGATCCAGCGCCACCTCTGGCTGCAGCAGGCGTCTGTTACGGAGACGGCCAGAAAAGTGCTCCTGGGCGCTGTCCGGGCTGATTGGACCCCAGTTCCACGCCATTGTGGAGTCCATGAAGACGGCCGCGGAACAGGCGGACGGCATTCGCCAGCATGTACAGCTGGCTCCAGCCTGCTGAGCACCCACAGCGGCACCAACGCCCGCAGCAGCCGCGGCGTCCACGCCGGCCACAGGAGGCCGCAAGTGGAGAGACGCACACAGCAACCGCCTCGGCGTCAGACTCGCCCTTCGGCTAAAATCACTTGATAGCCTACCTGCCTGTCAGCCTTCCATCTGTGCGCAAACTTATCTCGTGCCCTCATTGGTCATGTGCACGTTTGTGTGTGTTGGAGGAGGGGCTCTATAGGAAGTGGCAGATTTTCTCCGGTCGTGTATTTTCAAATTCTAGCGATCTCGAGCTGGTTTCTCAAACTAACATACCCTACCTTTAAAACTAACGTGTGCGCACACGCGCACACACACACACACACACACACACACACACACACACACACACACACACACACACACACACACACACACACACACACACACACACACACACACACACACACACACACACACACACACAGCAGCAGCCCTCTACTTGCTACAAACTTAAATATGAAAAGGTTCAACTACGCACACCACATAACACATCATCATGGCTTGCGCAGCACACTCACAGGAATAGTTTGCACCTTGGAGGTGAAGTGCAGGCATATTGTCATTCAATAGAGAATACGATGCGTAGTTCTTTTGGAAAACATGTTTTTCTTTTAGCCTATTTACCTCGTTAATGTAAATAATACTCATTACATTAACACATGCATTATTTGTGATTAAAATAATGGTTGTTGGTAATGTATTAGCGACCCCCACGGTTGTATGATTTCACTGCGTTCATGGGAGCTCAGACCCCTCCTTATGGGCTCCCATTGGCTCCCACATAACTCGAACCCTGGCCTGCCCTTTATGACAAAGGCCTTGGGGAAGTTGAAAAATATTACATTACATTACACTTGTATCCAAAGCGACTTTCATAATCAGTACTGTGGGCAATCACCACAGGAGCAATTTTGGGGGAAGTGTCTTGCCCAGGGACACAACTACATGCTGACTGCAGTGAGTTTTGAACCTGTGCTCAACTGATCCGAACACCAACGCACAAGCCACTGCACCACACACCTCCCTAAAGATGTGGCTTCAGCTGAATACTTTGCCAATAATCGAATACATTTTTATTTATTATAATTATTATGTTCAGTAGGTTGTGGAAGTGCGCCCCAACATATTTGTTGATCTTCTTTATTGGTATTTATTAATTTTATATTATTTATTTAAATGTAGATATACATTTCTTTATATATATTTGTATTGGTTTTTCAGTTGAATTATACTTAAAGTTCAGGGTAATCAACTGTTAACAAGAAACTGTTCAAATTACTATTGTTTTTTTTTTTTTAGAAGTTCAATCAATTCAATCAATGAATAATCGTGATATCAATATTGACCAAAATAATCGTCATTATGATTTAATCGAGCAGCCCTAGCGAGGTCCCGATCATCGCTGATTGAAACTTTAATTTTTATTGTCAGCCTAAATATTATGAATGTTTTTCTACATTTCAATCCCTCATTATTGCAAGAGACGGTACATGTAAATGATCATGGGCAATGGTCAAATAAACATGTGTTAGCACTCAACAAGATTGATTTGTGTTCTTGTTATATGGTATCGTCAGTGTTTTGGAGAACCAAATCTGTTATGTGTCAGTAAAACCTTCTCTCCTTTTTCTCTCTCTCTCTCACTCTCTCTCACTCACACACACACACACACACACACACACACACACACACACACACACACACACACACACACACACACAAACACACACATACACACGCGACAGCTCTGTGTTTTTGTTTGAAGTTGCACACTGACCTTCTGCCAACGACATACTCAATCAGTCTGTACTGCATATTGTCTACAAAATTAACAATTGAACATATCATTACCAGAATACTGGTCAAACTGAAGTCAACACACGTCAAAAACTACTTCTTCTTCCACACAATGTAATATTTTCAAATTTTATTTTGTATTCAATTATTTAATATATTTTAGTACATATGTTTTACTACATTAAATAATGTCTATACTTTCTTCAGCCATTACACATTGCATTCTGACTCAGCAACAAATATGTCCATCTGAACTGAGGTTTTTTAGAATATAACTCAACCCCAGCCCGTCATTACAGTATTTTAGAATCACACGAGTAAGACTGAAGTATCTTAAGGGTAACAATGAGCTTGATAGATTTTCTAAACCAGGGGTATAACGAGGCATAAATCAATGGGTTCAGACAGGAGTTAAAATACAGCAACCAGATTACAATGGGTGAGGTTGAACTACTATTTTCAATATCCTCACCTATAAGGGATGGAGTGTAAAATGGAAAAAAACATATTAAAAACACAAGGACAACAACACCAAGAGTCCTGGCTGCTTTCATCTCAGATTTCTTAGCAGTTGCACCAACTGAAAGTTGCATAGTGACAGCTATAACATGAGATCGCATGGCTCGAGCCTGAGACACAGCCACCACAAACACTCTCATATACAGAACTATGATAACAGTAATGGGGGCAATAAAGGTAACGACAAAGTCAACAGCTCCTGTGATATTGTCAATGACAGCTACACACTCTCCATGGCAAGAATTATGTGAATCAGGCTGTCTCAGAAAGTCCTTTAAAATGAGACAATTATAGATAACAGAGCAAATCCAACAAAGACAGATGCAGATTTTTGTTCTGTTCACAGTAACTCTGGTGGTGTAATGTAGAGGGTCACAAATAGCAACATAACGATCAATGGATATGAGCACCATGTTTCCAACAGTAGAAGAGGTAATGATAAAACCAACAATATTATACAGAGCACACATCAGGTCACCCAAGTACCAGCAAGCCTCTGTTAGAAGGATTTCAACAGGCATCAAAATGAGGCCCACAAGGAAGTCTGAGACAGCCAGGGAGAGGATGAGGAGGTTAGTGGGGGTGTGGAGCTGCCTGGAAAGGAAGAACATCATCATAAATAAGATTATCAACAATAGCTTGTAACAACAAACAGCAGAAAAACACAAAAAAAGCAATTGAATGGATATGCATTTGTTGTGGAGTGTCTGCTTTAACTATTTTCTCACACAACGTCAGGTTTGAATATGTTACAAATGAAAACAGAACATTTATTATCTTAAATATTCATAAAAGGAATATATGCGTTAATAAATCGTGTTACTTTTCAATCATGAACATATACAAGCTTAAGCTGAAAGTTTGTCTGTGCCTGAAGTGGGAGATAGAGATGATGACCAGCAGGTTGAGAGCTGCTGTGATCAGAGCGATGAAGGACTGCAGGATGTAAGCGAGCAGGACATCTGACTGAGCTGGCGTAGGCTTCCTGCAGGAGTTGTTGAAGAGTTGTGGAAAGCAGAGTTCATCTCTTTGGGAAGTCTCCATCTGCAGAGAGACGTGTTGAGAAGCTGCTCTCTGTTCTACAGCTGATATATCTCTTCTCATCCGTCCTGCCCCTACTATTACTTTCTCTCTAGCTAAGACTGAAATCCCTAAGCTCTACTTTTTTTCCTGCAGTCATCTTCATCTCAGTCTTCATCACTTTCATGCAACTTATTTCTTTCATAATTCCCGGCATTGAGATCATCTTATTTGATTATGGTGCCCACTTTTTCCTTCTCATCAAGAGTGGTTTTACGGTCTAAAGAATCTTAAAAGATTATCATTTTTCGTGAAGTATTGAAACCAAGTGGGCCATGCTGATAAGTTACATCGTGGGAGTGGCTCTTCAGAGTTATGGTCAAAGGATCAATGAAGCCAACTTGCTTCTAGACAATGGATTAGGTCATTTAGCCTTTTGGGACTGGTTGTTCCAGGGTTATTTTGAAACAAAAACGACATAAAGCCAAGAGATTGGGAAGGCCAATGAGATTGACTGTTGGTTCGTCTCAAGAAAGGTCTGGCAGCCCCCAGATGACTCAGGAAAGGGACAGAGGGTTTCAGAGTGTTCAGCTCAGGAGGAGAGCTGCTGATATCCTGATACTGTCAGGCACTTTGAAGGGCTCCCAAACACATCCAAAATGTTGTCGATGGATAATGAAAAGTTGGAAGATTATAGGGAAGCTTTACCCATATCCCAATATCACAGCGCCAGGTATGGATGAGATTTGCCCAGGAATATTGAAGGCTCGAGACATTGTTCAGGTTTCTGGCAGACATGTCTCTTCAATCTTGAGTGATGGTCAAGGGCTAACTCCTCTTTTATATCAAGGTATCATGTTGCTCAACCACCCAGGAAAAGCTTTTGCCAAGGTACTCAAAGGAAGATCTGATCAATTGTATTGAACATCTTGCTGTCGTGCTTAGCTGTCCCCCTTTGTTAGAAGCATCCTTATACTTCCTGTACATAGTAAAACAATTTACTTCTGAAAGGATGAATGAAAGGGTGTCAGAGGCCTCGGTGTGGTGAGACAAGCAATTCCTAACCTTTCACATGGAATTCACAAATTATGGTAAACATTTGCATCTTACAATATGCTTTTTCTCCATTCCTTTAGCTTTTACATTAACAAACACAGACACACACACACACACACACACACACACACACACACACACACACACACACACACACACACACACACACACACACACACAGCGAGCAGCATAGGACAGACAGGGCCCCGAGTAGAGGGCTCCACCTGTGCTTATATAACTAGGGTTACAATACGTAATCCACTTTATATCCCACACAGGCTCCGCCCTCTACTGGACTCTAATGGATACAGTGGGTGGAGCCCTGATGCCTAAACGCCCTGTCGTCCAACAACATCGAGTCACCACACTGCCCCTGACCGGCTTTTGGTTAACAGCCACTGCACCGCAACCTCCTCTCCTCCGGTTGTGACCGGGGAGAAGTGGGGGCCGTAGTTTACCTGGCTGGTAGGGCACAACTCGTGAACAGTCTGCCTGGAAAACAGTGAAGAAGGCTCTCCCTGTCCCCCAGCCCGGTAGGGGGCTCACTGTGCACCATATTTCCCTGGTCCCTAAGGAGCATGGGAACACATAAGTGCACTATGTCCAGGGGGGGGGGACATAGTTCCCACAGCCCCTCACCAGTCCTGTGTTGCTTCAGCAAGCACAGATGATGAGAAGGAGCCAGACATGTCCAAGAGATAAAAATGAAAAAGACGATAAAAACCTTATGAAGGGACCAAGACGCCACCGTGCATATGTCCTCCACACTCACTGTATTAAATAAGGCTGTTGACACAGCCATACCCCGTGTAGAGTGTGCACGGACCCCCGTGGGGAAGGCTCTTCCCGCCTGTCTGTAGGCATGTGAGATGCACTCGCATCCGGAGTTGTTCCGTCGCCGCCTGCTTCGCCCTCGAGCCCAGCCCACTGAGTGCCGCGGTCTTCGCCCTCGAGCCCGGCCCCCTGACTTTCTCGGCCGTGGTCCTCGCCCTCGGGTCCGGCTCCCTGACTCTTCCAGCCGCTGCCTTCGCCCTCATGCTCGGCCCCCTGAGTTCGCCCACTGTGGCCTTCTCCCCTCCATGGACTCTGCCTTGCCCTCGGGCCGTCCGCCCGAGACCCCCTCCATGGACTCTGCCTTGCCCCCGGGCCGTCCACTCGAGACCCTCTCCATGGTCTCTGCCTTGCCCCCGGGCCGTCCGCCCGAGATCCCTTCCGGGTCCTCCGCTATGCTCCTGGGTTGTCAGCCCAAACCCGTCCTCCTGACCCCCTCCACCCACCTGGTGCCCCTGTGTTTTCTCCTCCCTCCTCACCTGTCTCTTGTTTCCTTGATTAGTCCTGTGTGTATTTAAGTTTTGTTTTTTGTGTCAGTCATTGTTGGTTTGTCTGTGACTGTGTTCACCGGGGAGTGTTCAGTTTGTCCATGTATCCTTGAAATAAAGATATTTTCAGTGTTATCTGCATTTGGGTCCTGCTTGCTCACCCGTAACAAGCCATACCGTCTGGCCCATTTACCGTCTGGCCCACACAGCAGTCCGAATAATCGCTCCCGTCCGGAGGCGGGGAGGCGGGGAGGCGGGGATGTCCTGCTGAGGGGTGATCAGTGAGACACCCAACACGCCAAGATTATTGGGCTATAGAGGCATCCTCCCCTCTGCCCACCCGGCTGCCTGCGGAAGCAGATCATCATCATCAAGGGGGGGCACACCGGGATACTCCGTGTCCGAGCGGCCCTGCACCCTTAGAATTCCCGCTCATGTTGCCACTGGAGCCTTCGTTCTTAGTGGCTGTCGCCACGTCACCTCCACGAAGGCCGGCTGCGCCGGACGAGCCGGGCCGTAGAAGCCCTGACGGAGGCGGCTCACCAGCCTCGGTGGCAGTGGTGGGGGGAGTGGCAAGCCTGCACACTCCGCCGCCATAGTCATAACCGCCGGGAAGTCCTGCCGCTGTTGACCCTCCTGGAGTCCGGCCCGCTGGCATGGCGAACACGAAGGGCACACCGACATCCTGCTCCTCCATCTCCACCACCTCGAGGTCCCAGTCCTCTGCCTCTTCCGGCGAGACAGACTGCGCCTGGAAGTGCTCCAGACGCCGGTGGCGGCTGAGCTGCGGAATCAGGTGGCAGGCGTTGCAGGCCACTTCAAGTCACTGGTACTTGCGTACCATGCTGTGGCCCTTCCTACATCCAGGACATGGTTAAACCATACACCCCAAAACTAAATCTGAGCCTTGGTTAAATGACACGACTCGGGCTGTCCGACAGGATTGCCGTAGAGCTGAGCGTAAATGGAAAAAGGACAAACTGCAAGTTTCATTTGAAATGTTGAGGGAGTGTTGGCGTTTCTATCAGATCACTGTGAAAGAGGCAAAAAGCAAACTTTTATCTGACATCTTTATGTCAAATCGTCATAAGCCACGTGTTCTGTTCCAGACTATTGATTTGGTCCTTAATGCCCCTCAGAATAGCTTTATGGAGACCTCTACCGCGGTCTGTGAAGATTTTCTTCACTTTTTCATTAATAAGGTAAACTCCACTAGAGCTCAAATCTCTGCTCCTGCAATTGACCCCTCAGTTCCCGCACCATGTTCTGCTGTCTTTAACCAGTTTGAGCCTGTAGCTCTGTCTTTTGTACAGGAGATTGTCTCCAAGTTAAAGCCCTCTGGTTCTCCAAATGACCCTGTCGTGCCTCAACTTTTTAAAGAGCTTTTCCCCACTGTTGGACCATCTGTGCTGGCAGTTTTAAACAGCAGCCTGCTCTCAGGGAAGGTCCCCGGAAACCTGAAGCATGCAGTAGTGCAACCACGTATTAAAAAACCCAGCCTGGATCCCACAGTTCTGGCTAATTTTAGGCCCATTTCCAAAATGTCTATTATGTCAAAGATCCTGGAGAAGCTTGTCTACAGTCAAATTATGTTTTTTCTGGAAGAGAACATACTGGAGGTTTTCCAATCCGGTTTTAAAACTATGCACAGCACTGAGACAGCGCTTTTAAGAGTCTTTAATGACATCCTTTTATCTACTGACTCTGGGGACTGCATTGTGCTCCTACTTATTGACTTAAGGCGAGACACCCCAGGTGAATAGGGTAATTTTTTTAACTTAAAGGTATCAGCTAGAAATTTCTCCAGTTAATGTCTTACAATAAGGCAATTGTCTTTTGTATTACAAGTTTTCTGAAATAGCATGTTTAAATATGCAAATTATCCATTATCTCATTAAATATGCACATATTTTAACACATTTCAGGAATCGAAATCTGAACTTTGGATAAAGCCAGGTTCCAAATTCTTGTTTCATTTTGTAGTCATATTAGTATCTAAGGCTTTTACAGAAGGGATATTGGATATCTCTTTTTATCACTCAATAAATCAGAAAATACTGTCAACAGCCCTAAAATATCCATTTTCGCCATGTTTTTAGGTATACAATGTTGTATAATTCAGGCTATGAATGATATATGAACAAACCCTTCTGTAAAAGCCTTCATAATATTGATAGGAATATAACTGGAAAGTTTGGTGTCTCTACGTGCTTCTGAAGTTGAAATTTCGAACTCAGAGTAGGAGAAAAAACTCATTTTGAGAAAACGACCTTTAAAGATTGCAGTGAGGCGCTAGCTAAACCCTCCTGTTCTCTGGATGATAGCTCGCGCATCGACGCACTCCGTGAAGGTGTTTCATGTTCGGGGTCATTTGTTTTTTGTATAACCTTGCTTCGTGCAAGAGACAATTGTTGTCGTCTTCTCTGTGAACGTTTTTTTCGCCGTTCTTTTGCGATTTTGAGATTTCAATTTCTAGCGGAAAGCTAAACAGGAAGTGTTTTAGCACACCACGTGACGCATCTGAACGAATCACGTTGTCAGATATTGACACCAGCCAATGAGATTTCGTTTCTTGGTTTAAGACCCTTTGTGCTTTCACGATTGGTTGCTGATACAAAGGAAATGACCATATTTAGATCCGATGAGATTGTGCAGGAGAGACGGAGCTTTCCAACGATATCTCTGTTGACATGGTGCACACAGCGGTCGCGGTACTTTATGTTACGTTAGAATGCTAACTTTTGGTGAATTTAGGAGAAATCTACAGACGCAAATAGACAAACTATAGTAAAATAAACACTTAAATGTGTATTTTGTACGTTTTCCTTCCAAAAGCCTGAAAGAAAACATGTTATGGAATCAAAATAGCACAAAATCTCAAAATTGACCAGTACTTGAAAAACGATGTTTTTGCCTGCCGTGTCTCGCCTTAACTGCTGCTTTCGATACAGTCGACCATGACATCCTGATCTCTCGCTTGGAGAAGTGGGTGGGCATTGAGGGAAAAGCCCTGGAATGGTTCAGGTCATATTTGAAGGACAGAACTTTCTCTGTCAGCCTTGGTGACTCCGAGTCATACTCTGCTCCACTCCTGTATGGGGTCCCACAGGGCTCAGTATTAGGCCCCCTGCTATTCTCCCTCTATTTGCTCCCTCTTGGGTCCATTTTTAGAAAGCACGGCATTGCATTCCACTGCTATGCTGACGATAGCCAGATTTATGTCACTCTAACAAAAAAGGAGGGTTACTTAATTAGCCCACTGCTAAAGTGCCTAGATGACATAAAGGCCTGGATGGCGTGCAATTTCCTTAAACTCAATGAAGGAAAAACAGAAGTAATGGTTTTTGGTAGCACCACTGACACCACTTCTGCAGACCTGGGTATCTTGCATCAGTGCACCACGCCCACCGTTAAGAACCTTGGTATTAAAATGTACCGTGAACTCAAACTTGACAGTCAGATTAAGTCGGTGGTAAAAACGAGCTTTTATCACCTGAGGCAGCTAGCCAAAGTAAAACGTTTTCTCTCCAGACAGCAGTTTGAGACAGTAATCCATGCCTTTGTTACCACCCGGCTGGACTACTGTAACTCTCTCTACATGGGGGTCAGTGGGTCCTCCCTCGCACGACTGCAGCGGGTGCAAAATGCCGCAGCAAGGCTCTTAACTGGCACACGGAAGTATGACCACATTTCCCCTGTTTTAGCTTCTCTCCACTGGCTGCCAATTTATTTTAGGATCCATTAGGATCTGAATGTGCCTAAAACCAGGTCAAAGCCCAGAGGGGACCGTTGCTTCTCTGTAGCGGCTCCCAAACTGTGGAACGCTCTGCCCCTGGAGATCAGACAGGCCTCCACACTGCCTGCTTTTAAATCGCTTCTGAAGAGCCACCTCTTCTCCTCAGCGTTTTAACATTTGGCGTTTCAACATCTTTCAGAGTGTTGCTTTTTTGCTTTTAAATTGTTTTTGTTTTTACTTGTACTTGTTTTATGGTGTGTGAGCTGAGCTGTGTTACTTTTTTGTATGCTTTGTTTTATCTATTTGCCTGTACAGCACTTTGGTCTGGAGGTTTAAAGTGCTTTATAAATAAAGTTGTATTGTATTGTATTGTATCACGTGCACTCTGCTCTGCATCAGCCAAACGGCTTGCTGCACCCGCACTGCGAGGAGGACCCAAGTTCCCATCAGCAAAAACACGTGGGTTTGCTATCTTGGCTCCAAAATGGTGGAATGAGCTCCCCATTGACATCAGGACAGCAGAAAGCCTGCACATCTTCCGGCGCAGACTGAAAACTCATCTCTTTCAACTCCACTTTGAGAAATAAAATTACTAACAAAGCACTTATATACTAATAAAGGACTTGCTTATCAACAGTCAGTTGAGTAGCACTTGAAATGTTTTGGCTCTATGAAACCTGATGTACTTGATATGATTCTGTTTTATTCAAGCTTGTATCTTCTTGGTCGAATGCACTTATTCTAAGTCGCTTTGGATAAAAGCGCTAAATGTAATGTAATGATTAATGAAAGGGTGTCAGAGGCCTCGGTGTGGTGAGACAAGGAATTCCTAACTTTTCGCATGGAATTCACAAATTATGGTAAATATGTGCATCTTACAATATGTTTTTTATCCATTCCTTTAGCTTTTACATTAACACACACACACACACACACACACACACACACACACACACACACACACACACACATTTCTACCTGACTAATGAAGCCCATTAGACTGGATTTTTTTTTCAGGAACTTTACACAACAAACATCAGCACATAGTTATTGCTCTCTTATGCATTGCTCTCCTTAAGGATTCGCACCTTCTTGTGTTCATGTCAGATGATCTCAAACTCTCATCTCAGAGGAATCCTCCCAATCAGAGGTGTAAAGGACATCATCCATGCTGCAAAGCAAACATATGATGTAAGATCCAAACATCAACACATGATGCAAACTCTGTGAGGAGATGAAAATAGGTATCATCCCATGATGGAAGTTGCATCTTCCACTGAAAAGACAAACTTATGAATTATACTTTTTATGCAGTTGCAATTCATTTAAAAAGTTTAAAGTGATGTGGGTGATTTGGTTTATATGAATGCACCTGCCAATTGCCTGGTCAAGTTAGATGCTAGGTATCACAGTGCACTGAGCTTTGTGACAAACTGTAAAGCATTAACCCATCACTGTACCATGTATGCAAGGACTGGTTTGCCTTCGCTAACTGTACGGAGGCTCAGTCACTGGTACATTTTTATATACAAAGCCATGTTAGGGAAACTTCCATCCTACATCTGCTCCCTGATCTCACGACGAATTGTAAGTGGCTACTGCCTGAGATCGCATGCTGTAGTTTTATTAAATGTGCCAACTGCTAGGACTGTCTTAGGGAAGATAGCTTTTAGATGCACAGCTCCTCTGTCGGAATAGTCTGCAATTGAAATGGAAACTGAGCAATCTGGTGCCACTAAATGTTTTTAAAGCTCGGTTGGATGCTACTCAATCGGAAGCTGTCGGTACCTGTTCATGTGGATAGTTATGTAAATTGTAAATCCCTGTAATGATGCTGTATGATGTCCTTTTTGTTGTTCTGTTTATGTTTTTATGTTTCATGTGGAACCTACTTGAGCAGAGGCCTGTACTACGAAGCTGGTTCAACCTAACCTGGATATGATTGAGTTAGCCGGTTGGCCTAATCCAAAACATACGCGCTCTCGCTAAACTGTAGTACGACGCGGATTATCAAGTGGATCGCTCAAGCCAGCCGTGTCCTATCTAGTTAGGTGCACGTTCAGATGAAAGTTGTGGCATTTGGAGCATTCGACCAATCACAAACATGGAGAAGCGTACTGACAGCGCAGCGCGTCATACTTCCTGAATGAAAAGTCAACTATAATTAGACAAATATGAAGACGTTAAACTTTAAACATCCATGACTTAAACACTTTATCCAGGATAAAAGCCACATAGCTGCACCTACAAGGTGAATACAGCTGGTAACAGAAAAAGTGTTTGAATGCGTACACTAACAGGTTTATGATATCACTGCCCCGTCTAAAACACGATCTGACTTTAATTACATTTGACTCGAGTGTTTCGTCAACTTAATGTGTTGCTTAAAATAATACTTCTGCATACAGTACGTGACACTGAGTGTTGCACGGCCAGATACGGCTCAAGAAGCTGACTCAGATAAGGAAATATATGATGGCTACATTATGATGTGATATGCCGTGGACTGTACTGTTACTTTGATCCGGTTACTTATGTTGTGGCAGATATTTAATTAAGCTTTCTTAACGCTAATGTTATAATAGTCAGATTGCTCTGAAGATGGGAGGTGATATTCTATTAATGTTCACGTTCACACAGTCAGTGATATTTGCCAGCCGTCTTTCCTGCAATGGCAGCTTAAACTGTATTTGCTTTCTCCCCTAATATGACTTGATAGCTTTAAACTCCGCACACTGAGCTCTGATTGGTCAGCAGGCAGTGCTTTCACTGAGTTGAGCTCTTAGCCTGCAACCTAACCTGGCAGGTTAGCCGCTCAGCATAAGTTACCATGGAGATCTAGCCTGCTAAAAAGAGAACCAGCGTTGGAGGACCGGAAACTCAGAGTTTTCCCTGAAGTTAGCCGGCTAAGCGAAAATCCTGCTTCGTAGTACAGGCCTCAGGTCTCCCTTGAAAAAGAGATCAATGATCTCAATGTGATACACCTGGATAAATAAAGGTTTGAAATGAAATGAAAAAGTGCATTAGCCCGCAGCAAATATTTAGATAACACCCCCTCTTGTGTTTGTTAAAATCTGGGGGGTATACTACGAAGCAGGATTTTCGCCTAACTTCAGGGAAAACTCGGGGTTTACGCTCCTACGAAGCTGGTTCTCTTTTTAGCAGGCTAGATCTCCATGGTAACTTATGCTGAGCGGCTAACCTGCACCGGTGCAGGTTAGGTTGCAGGCTAAGAGTGCAGGCTCAGAGCTCAGTGTGCGGAGTTTAAAGCGATCAAGTCGAGTTTAAAGCGATCAAGTCATATTACAGGAGAAAGGAAATACAGAAAAACTGCCGTTGCAGGAAAGACGGCCGGCAAAAATCACCGACTGTGTGAACGTGAACATTAATAGAATATCACCTCCCATCTTCAGAGCAATCTGACTATTATAACATTAGCGTTAAGAAAGCTTACTTAAATATCTGCCACAACATAAGTAACAGGATCAGAGTAACATAAAGTACAGTCCGCGGCATATCACATCATAATGTATCATATATTTCCTTATCTGAGTCAGCTGAGCCGTATCTGGCCGTGCAACACTCACAGTGTCACATACTGTATGCAGAAGTATTATTTTAAGCAACACATTAAGTTGACGAAACACTCGAGACAAATGTAGGCTAATTAAAGTCAGATCCACTCATCTCTGAGGCCCAATCCCAAACCACGCCCTCGACCCTACCCCTCCGTGACGGAGTGAACTCCGTCTGTAGCCACACTCGCAGCTCAACGAGGCTCCCTCCTGTCAGATGGAGGGAGTAAATACAGCAGCAAGCTTTGGGACGGCCTCCCCTCTCTCCGGCAGAAACAGGAAATGCCGTAACTGTACGTAACAACGGTTTCAAATCAGCATCTCTTAGACAAAAGGTTTAAATGAATAACTCAAATAAAACTCCAAACATCTTTCATTGTGTTCAAAGCTCTTTTAGTTTTAAACCTGATGTTTATAAGCTTCTTAGTTTTTGCAACGGTCTGTAAATATACACAACTTTATAATAAAATGCACACATGTACCTTTTTCTAGACTAAACACAGGTATGATCCTAAGTTAAAACATATGAGGTTATCATGAGGTTGTTAACATCGCAGTTTATCAGTGGATGTTTGCTGGAACTACTTATAAACAGCGTAAAAAGCTGCCACACTGGAACTCATGTGAAATAAACAGCTGATCTACAGGTATCTGATATAGCGGATATTTGTTAAGATCCATATGTCACGGATAGGATCATATTCTGTGCTAAATAAGAGACATGTAATCATTTACTAAATATCACCATGTTTTTATTTAACAAAATAATGTTTAATTCACGTTGGTGTAAGTACAAAACCATCGCTATGTTTTTAGATCAGGAAATTCAGCCCGGCTCAAACAAACGATTTTCAATCATCATCCTCACGATCATTAATGTATCATATGTTCGCGAGTTGAAATTAATGCACTAAATTTAATCCACGTGAGTTTACAACAACAAAAATAATAGCTTTGTTTTTATATCACATCCGACCGGAGGAAAATGAAACACGGCTCTCACTACCGATCATCCTAATCCCAAGGGCAAACAATAATATGTACAGTGTTAATAGTTTACTGTATTATTAGTGTCTAATATTACTGGGGATTTCGGAATGGTACTGGATTTTGATTTATTGTATCGGCTTCATATCGCAATATATTCCCGAAGTCTGAAATGCAAAAATGTCCCACATTAGGGCAATTCACCCTACATTTAATTATTCAAACAAAATCATATTTCGTTTCTTTTTAACGAAATAAATGTGGTTTAATCCACATAATTTACTGTGTTAATTGTTTACTGTAGTATTGTGCACATTACTTTTCGCTGCTTGTTGCACCCCTGGTTAGAAGCTAAACTGCATTTCGTTGTCTCAGTACCTGCATTATGTGCAATAACAATAAAGTTGAATCTAATCTTGAGCAGGAACAAATGTATTTAGGCTACTTAGTACATATCTGACATTAACGATTAAACACATTTGTGCATTCTTTAAACCGAGTCAAGCCGACTCCGGAGGTGGCGGCACATTAAAGTGTGCACCTGATTGTTTAACTTGAAGGTGCCTGATGACATTTAATCATTCAAACAAAATCATATTTCGTTTATTTTAAACGAAATAAATGTGGTTTAATCCACATAATTTACTGTGTTAATTGTTTACTGTAGTATTGTTTAACTTGAGGGTGCCTGATGTGAACATTTCCAGAAGAACTCTAGCTTGAATGGCCTTTGTATACAGTAGGCCTACAGTATAGCCCAACCATTTACACCTTCCTTTTTTCCCGTCCAAAGTTTGAATTGGATAAAGGTAATGGTTATCAATGGTGCTTTTATAGCCTATTGTATAATAACTGTGTGATTTATATTTCTTTTCAAATGCATATGGCCACCCATTTACACTGCTCTTCCCGTCAAGAATATGAATAGAACTTAGTTGGATCACTTTACATTTCTGCAAATTAATTTTTAATCACACACGTCTGCCCACGTCTCCCCGTCCCGAAAGTAATAAATAAAATAAAAAGAGGAAACAATTTTCAAGTTCAGTTTTCACCGTTTTATTTAAAATAACTGCCATAACAGACACCATACTGTAGGCCTATCTGCTGCGGAAACCAGGACGAGCTATTTCGGGATCTGTTTTTCGGGGGCTCCTCAGTCTCTCATTTACCCGGCTCCTGATCTTATGCCACTGGTCAATGTTCAGATTTGGGAACCAATTGGAAACATAGGACTCAATCTTTTTCAACCTCTTGACGGAAAAAAAGGTGTAAATGGTTGAATGATGAATAAACAGTGAGGAGGGGTACAGTATGAATACACTAGATATACACAGCAGCCCAGCCTGTGAGCAGTATGAACACCAATGAGCGCTCAGCTCGAGATACCAGCGAGTCGAGAGAGAGAATGATATCTGCATTTTCTCTTTTGGTTTGATTAGGACACATCCTGGGGATTGTGTTTACAAACATTCACCAGCCCCCACCCCCCATGTTGCCTATGCTGTCCTGTGTTGCGAACTCTTTGTTTAAAACGAATTGGCCATCGGAATGTGACCCCAAGGGTCACATTCCACAGCTCTCCCCCCCCCCCCCACTCCTGTGATCTCCCAACCCCCAGTCTGTAGGTTTGTGTTGTCACTCACACATTCATGCATTTTAATATGTTGTGCATATTTCTATGCCGTAATTCATACTGGTCCTCTCACGCACATACATTCTCCTTACAGTATACATACATAGGCTATATGAGTCCGTGTATCTACGGACCATTTGTTTTTCTTTATTAAAAAAGTAAACGGAAGAGCGTCTGAGAGGCGTTTTTGCCCTTTTGCTTTTTACCTTACTAAATGGTCTAATGGTCAGTGGAGCGAGGGGGAGGCCCGCGAAACTTGCGGAAGTGATTTCAAAACAAAAAGCACTCGTTTGCTTGGAACAAAGAAAACGGCCAAGACACACATTGAGTCCAGAAAATGAATGTTATTAAGGGCTGTAAATATAATAAGCCTGTGTCTAAAATTGACAACAGGCTTATTATATTTACAGCCCTTAAGATACACTTTTGTGTTTAACAGCTGACCACTACCATGACGTACTTTGTTTTAGTAGATTTCGCATGAGAGCAAAATGTATAAATATGAGCATTAAAATATATGAATATGAGAACAAAATGCATGAATGTGTGAGTGTAAATATATATACGTGTGTGAGAGTGAAAATGTATGTATGTATGTTAGGGGTGTAACGGTTCACAGAAGTCACGGTTCGGTTCATACCTCAGTTTGGGGGTCACGGTTCGGTACGGTTCGGTACAACAAGGAAAAGCAAAGAAAAGTCCCAAATGCATAATTTTTTTTGCTGTTATTTATTTTTAACAGTCGTGCAAGTTTTGGTATGAAAATAAGGAACACTAACATTTGGAATCATTAACTGTATTACACAGTTAAAAACAAACCACAAACAGTAACACTCAGATGGCCATATTATTTATATTGGCTGATGTCAAACTAAAAGGTTAAATAAGCTGTACAACTAAAAAGAATGTCTTGAGCATATTAAAATAAATAATAAGAAAGTGTTTGAATGACAATCAATAAAAGGTAATACAGAACTGTATAACATCTCCTGATGTCAAAATATAAAATAAATACAATGATAAATATAAAACAAAATAAAATCTGTACCTTTAGGAGCAATGTCTAACATGTGTAATTAACTTGTGAGTGTGTGAGGCCATTATGCCTAAATAAAGGTACTCAAGCTTTACTCTATTTTCAAGTTTTTCTTCAAAAAGATGAGTTTGTCTACGTTGTCAGTAGTGAGGGCAGATCTGTTGGCGGTAACTATGTCACCTGCCGTCGAGAAAACCCTCTCGCTGGGGACTGAGACTGACTCGGATGTGATTGAGCATGTTTGACGTGTTACCACTAGCGTACCGCATCGCTGTCGAACAACGCCGACACACCGTCCTCGTCCGATCCACAACTCGCACCCCATCATTGTTGTAGTCCACAGGGAACCCGAAATGTTCCCACACATCTGATTTAAAAGAAGCAGGTGGGTCTTCTAGCTGTGTGTTGTGTGAACTCGCCATAGCTAACTTTTCTTCTTCATGTATTGTGTTCGTTTTGTTCTTGTTCTTCATTTGTTATTTACAGGCGGCTGGCTTTTAGGCGGAATACCGCCCCCTGGATTATAAATAGTGTAATACTGCCCTGAGTGACAGACTTTTTTCCCACTCGTAAAACAAGGCGTATTCGCCGTGTGACTGCATGTGCCGAACCGTGACGGTACGGGACGAATACGGATACCGTTACACCCCCTAATGTATGTAAAAGGAGAATATATGTGTGTAAGAGTGAAAATGTATGTATGTAAAAGGAGAATATATGTGTGTAAGAGTGAAAATATGCTGCATTTTGAATGTCCGATAGTCCACCATTTCCACCGGAAATATCAAACATTTAATAAAAGTGAAAAACAATGGACAAGACTTAACGTATTAATAATAAGTAATAATAATATATATATTATATAATAATATATTATATATATATAATAATAATAATAATAATAATAATAATTAATTCTATTTATTCCGTTTGGATGTAGGATTTTTTACTTTGTTTAGAGCAGTGATCTTCTCTGCAGCAGAGAGCTAAGCGCTGTCAGACCGGACCTAACCCTGAAAAGTATTATCATCTGAAATTAATCATTATGTTATTAATATTAAATACATATAAGTATTGTTACAACTTGTATTTAGAAATACTCTGTTGTAATTATTGATGCATAAATGAGTTCATCCATTCAATGTGGCATCTGCTATAATGGGGTTAATGTATGATATTACTTAATAATACATTAGAATATATGATATGATAATTATATTAAAGTTTTATTCATTTCTTATTTCATAGTTTCTCATTATTTTTATTTTATTTTTGATTTTATTAATCTGTGCTATCCTGTTTTTCACTCTCACTACTGTGTAAAAACACCCCAACAATATTACAAAAAATATACTGCATAAAGCAAACTATATACTTTATTTGATCCAAAACTGATGTTTTTTCATTATAGTAGCCTGTGAAAACCATAACAAATAAGTGGTTAAATGCTACAGTATTCAGCAAACACAACTGCAGAGCTGCAAACAGACTAAGTTCTACAACACCCAGTTGTCTTTGTGTATTTGTGAATGAAGCGCCATCTCATGGTTAAATCCTGTAATTGAACAAATGGAGAACTTTGGCAACGCCCTCTAGCAATTTGGCAACACCCCCAGCCACTGGGATCCGCTGGGTTTTTGACTGGGACACACCCATGTGAGTCCTATCTGGAGTGCTACATCTGTATATCTACCATTCCTCAGATAATAGATCTGTTAACCCGATTCGGAACCTTCTCGGGGTACAAGCTAAACTTTTCCAAGAGTGAGTGGCCACGTAAATGACCTGGCCCTTCAGATCCCCGATAGACTCATCACCTTCAAGATGTCTAGGAGTAATTTTCAGTATTTAGGCGTGAATATAAGTGGAAAACTCTCAGACCTTTACAAAGATAACGTCCCACCACTAATTGACAAGCTCAAATATGATTTGGAAAGGTGGAATAATTTACATTTAACTATCGCTGGGAGGGTAAACTGTATCAAAATGAACGTTCTCCCTCGCTTTCTGTACCTCTTTCAATGTCTGCCAGTCTTCCTACCAAAATCACTTTTTCGTAAAATAGACAAACTAATCTCCTCTTTTTTATTGCAAGGGAAGACTCCGAGAATTAGGAAAGAGCTTTTACAAAGGCATAGATCTACAGGAGGATTAGCGCTTCCAAACATAAGACACTCAGGGCTCGAGCTTAAGGACGTCCCGTCGTCCCGGGGCCGAAAAAAATAGTGTCAGGGAGGATAAAAAATAATTTTGGGACGAATTTGGGATGAGAGTTCAAATAAAAAATACCATGCTAACTCTACTACAAACGGCGATGAAAATTAAACCGACTGCACGTTTTGTGTAGCACACAGTTATTAAACCTCCTTGTCAACATAAACACACACGCACAACACATTTAGAAACCCGCGAAATACACACACGCCAGCCGCACAGCTGGCTGTGCCTGCGAACCAGACCCTGGAGCGCCGGCCTCTTTATTTACTTACTCCTCTTCACCCCCCATGGGTAATAAGGCTGAGAAGAGAACCCTCCATCGTATTTAGTCCTTAGCAATATACTGCGCCTCTCCCCATGTAGGGATGGGTACCGAGCCCCGGTATTAAACGGGTCCCGGGCCGGAATGATTAAAGACAGTGGTAACGTTAAGCTCCGACGTTATCAGACTTTTTATCGGTACTAAAGACATTTAAAAAATATATGTCATATGTATTATTGCTACATACACATTATATCGCAGTTTTAGTTTCACCAACTCCGTTTCTAATATGCAATAAGACTACAACATGCGTCTATGATGTATTTTCGAGCTTTCCAATCCAGACGAGATCTCTCTCTCCCGTCTGTGTGCGAGGGGGCGGGGCAGTTTGTAAAGGACTGTGTTACAGACTGTCATCCTGTTAGTGGTTACTCTGGGTTCTGTCTACAGGACACAGTGTTGGATTTTTTTGATAATTGGATGGGACTTGATTGGATTCAATATTAGAGTAATTTTCTCATTTGTGTGTTTGTTTAAATATATTTGGCCTTTGTTTATGTGATTGAATGATTTACTCAAATAAAAAGGTTGATGAATTATCATCTAATGATTTGTATGATGTTTTATTTATGTTAAAGGTCACTTTGAATGATTTTAACTAATGATAATGTAGAAAAACAAACATTTTTAAATTCGGGACAGTCCACATTAATTTCGGGACGGCCTAGATTGTATTTCGGGACGGTTCCGGGAGGATGGGGAAAAAAGTTAGTCGAGAGCCCTGAAGACACTACTATTGGGCAGCCAATATCCACAAAATAATTCTATGGACTAAGGAACCAACATTGAGTTGGTGTGAGCTTGAAGCCAAATCCTGTCCTAATACCTCACTCTTGGCTTTGCTCACATCTACATTACCCAGCCGGCCAACTCAATATTCGAATAACCCGATTGTTGTTTCCACCCTAAGAATTTGGTCCCAATTCAGAAAGGCTCATGGACTCTGTGGATCCTCTATAGATAGCCCCATTCGCAACAACCATCTCTTTCTCCCCCCTTACACTGATGGGGCCTTCTCTATGTGGCAGAGATTAGGTCTTATCAGAGTAAGGGACCTTTACAATAACAATGTTTTTGGTAGCTTTAGCCAACTCTCTGACAAATGTTGCCTTCCAGACACTCATCTATTTCGCTACTTCCAGGTCCGAAACTGGGTTAAACTAAACAACCCTTCCTTCCCCAATATCCCTCCGGATTCAATAATTGAGTCAATTCTGGACACTCTAACAATCGAAAAAGGTTTGATTTCAACAATTTACAATTCCGTCTCCCGTCTCACAGAAACATCGCTTGGTAAAAATCAAATAAGATTGGGAAGAAGAACTAGTCCAAGCTATAGATGATGAGGTCTGGGATGGCGCATTAGCGAGAGTGAACAATAGTACGTCCTGTGCCAGACTTAATCTTATACAACTAAAAGTTGTCCACCGTATCTATTACACCAACTCTCCAAAATATACCCAAATGTTACGGATACCTGTAACAGATGCCACACGTCACCAGCAAACATGACTCATATGTTTCGGTCTTGTCCTCGCCTACAAGGATACTGGACAAGCATTTTCAAACACTTTACTGAGACCTTGGATGTGGTATTGACACCATGTGCAGAAACTGCCATTTTTGGAGTACAACCTGGCCACCGAATGTTGAAGAGGAAAACTAAAGACAGTATAGCCTTTGCATCTATCTTAGCACGTAGAAGAATACTCCTAGAATGGAAATCTCCTATACCACCTAAAGCATCTCTATGGCTTAAAGATATAATGTTGTACCTGAACTTGGAGAAGATTAAATATAACCTGAGGGGCTCCTCAAAACTATTTGAATCTGTCTGGGGCTCTATGATATCCTACATAGCTGAATTTAAGACACTCAATTAAGAAGTTGTTTTTTTTATATTAATGTTTTTTTCTTTTCATTTGTTCTGTCTTTGTATACATGTATGTAAGTAGGTACGTGTATGTACAGTATGTGCATGTGGACATGTGTGTGTGTGTATGTACACACATGTATGTGTATTGGCACATTTCCACTGCAGCGGGGTAGCCCCGTTTAAGCGTCCTCGCTCAGGCCTCGGGCTGCCTCGCTGGCCTTTCGAGGCCGTGGCGCATTTCCATTACAGTTTAGGACCTGGGGTAGCAACGCAGTATAGGCGGGGCGATCGGCTTTTTTTCACATTTCGAGTTGTTCCGTCGAGCTCCCGCTGGATTTTATCATCCCCAATGAGATGTAGGAACGTCGTCACCTCCTCGGTCGACCACGGTGTGCTTTTCTTTGACGTCACCATTTTTGTAGCTCCTCCGTTTACAAAAATGCTGTATATAAAAATGCTGCAAGCTTGCTTCTAGATATATATGCGACGCTAGGGATGATCTCGCGCGCGATCTTGTGACGATTTTCTCTGACCAATCAGCAGTCGAGAGTGTTGACGTCACTAGTTCAGCCCTGGCCTGATAGAACCACGATTTTACGCTATATGGAAAGGCCACCAAAAACTGGCCTGGCCGCTTGAGGACGATTAAGGACGCTTAAACGGGGCTACCCGCTGCAGTGGAAATGCGCCATAAGTGTATATGTGGGTATACATTAGGGCTGAATAAAGGCGTATGACCGAGTTCCCAAGGAGTTACTGTGGGAGGCGCTGCGGGAGTATGGGGTGAGGGGGTCTCTACACAGGGCCATCCAATCTCTGTACTCCCAAAGCGAGAGCTGTGTCCGGGTCCTCGGCAGTAAGTCGGACCCATTTCCGGTGAGGGTTGGCCTCCGCCAGGTCTGTGCTTTGTCACCAATTCTGTTTGTAATATACATGGATCGGATTTTGAGGCATAGTCATGGGGGAGGGGGTCTGCAGTTCGGTGGACTAAGGATTGCACCATTGTTTTTTGCAGATGATGTGGTTCTGATGGCTTCATCGGTCTGCGACCTTCAGCACTCACTGGATCGGTTCGCAACCGAGTGTGAAGCGGCTGGGATGAGGATCAGCACCTCCAAATCTGAGGCCATGGTTCTCAGCAGGAAACCGATGGACTGTCCACTCCAAGTAGGGAATGAGTCCTTACCCCAAGTGAAGGAGTTCAAGTATCTCGGGGTCTTGTTCTCGAGTGAGGGAACAATGGAGCGTGAGATGGGCCGGAGAATCGGAGCAGCGGGAGCGGTACTGCAGTCGCTTTCCCGCACTGTTGTGACGAAAAGGGAGCTGAGCCAGAAGGCAAAGCTCTCTGTCTACCGGGCCATTTTCGTTCCTACCCTCACCTATGGTCATGAAGGATGGGTCATGACCAAAAGAACGAGATCGCGGATACAAGCGGCCGAGATGGGTTTTCTCCGCAGGGTGGCTGGTGTCTCCCTTAGGGATAAGGTGAGAAGTTCGGTCATCCTGGAGGGACTCGGAGTTGAGCCGCTCCTCCTTCGCGTCGAAAGGAGCCAGTTGAGGTGGTTCGGGCACCTAGTTAGGATGCCACCTGGGCGCCTCCCTAGGGAGGTGTTCCAGGCACGTCCAGCTGGGAAGAGACCAAGGGGTAGACCTAGGACCAGGTGGAGGGATTATAGCTCTTCGCTGGCCTGGGAGCGCCTTGGGATCCCCCAGTCAGAGCTGGTTGATGTCGCCAGGGAAAAGGAAGTTTGGGGCTCTCTGCTGGAACTGCTACCCCCGCGACCCGACCACGGATAAGCGGAAGAAGATGGATGGATGGACTAGGGCTGTGCAATTTTCTATATTACTGCACATGGCTTATTTTTCATCAATGAATACATGCAGTAAATACATATGAACTCTCTTTTTATTATATAGAAAGTGCTTCAGAAATCCATCACATAAATGTCTTGACATTCATTTCTAAACCAAAATAAATCAATTGCATAGGTCTAGCCTCCCTATATCTGTGTGTGAAATTGTTCCATCCTCAAACACAAAAAAACGAATGCTTCTGCAGCTTAGCTGCAGCTTCTAGCAATGGTCTTCTGTTAAAAAAAAGGACACTGAATGTCCTGAATGTGGCATCACAAACATGACTTGAGTCTGAACACAGCAGACAACAGGAGTATTTACAACAGCATATAAAAACGACACTACTGCATGTGGGTGCTCACTTACATTCTCTGTCTTACTGTTACATAAATCCCATGATTGTAGGAGATTAAGTTAGCTTCATCATCTCAATCAGTGATTAAGTGAATAATAAAGTTTCTATCAGGTTACTATCAGCCTGTCACTCATTATTTTCAGGGAGGGGGCGGGGTTTGGAGGAACTGAGAGGAGACGTGATCGCGGAATCTTTTTCCTCCTGCCTTCATAAACTTTACACACGTAGCCTATCGTCTGAAAATAGCAAGAGGACATTCATACTCTGCAATCCAAGACTTAACTAAATCCACCAAAAACCTGACATGATTGTAACGCGAGTATTGTATCCCTGTGTGTCTGAACCGCAGCGACACAGACTGATTCAGAGCGGGTCCTTCTGCTGTTGGTTCTGGACTGGTGTGCTTGTGTTGGTGGATAAAGCAGACTGCTCCGTGTTTGGTGTTGCTGTGCCGCTGTCACGTCTATTCTCTGATCTCTGCATCACCGACCGATTTGATATTAAAGTGACAGAAAAAAAAACGTTATTGTAAAGCCACGGCCGTAAAATCAGGAAGCAACATTACTACGCTATAATCGATTATGTTCTGTCACTGCATCGATGCAGAATCGTCCACGTCCGCATCGCGATGCATCGTAGAAACGATTAATTTCAACACCCCTAGTATACATATGTGAGTATATGGGTACATGTATTACTGTTACTATTCTTTATTCCCTTATCTATACATTTTCTTTTAATATTATCTTCTACATTACTTTACTTTTACCTATACATATATCTATTTTATTTAGTTAGTTATTTAATTTACTAGCTAGGACCGGGAGGGGGGGGAAAGGGGAAAAAATATATATATATATTGACTGTATAAATGTAAACTCATTGTGCCTGACTCGATAAAAAAAAGATAAAAAATGGTTCATATCATCAGTTAGCTGAGTGTCCTCCCGTTACATGGATATGACACATTCATAGTTTATTAAATATTAAGAAGCCCTCAGACGCGGTTTCCTGCAGATGATGCGTTTTTCCGCCCGGGGGCGGGGGGATGGGGTTCAACAGATTAATAGTTAGTAACATTAGATATTTTAATGAGATATGGACCGCAAAACAAAAAATGTCCTTGGATTTCATTTAGAAAAAAATTCAAAAGGTCTTGTGTTTTTTTGTGGGGCCCTTTTTCTAGTTTAGAGCAATGGCCCCTCCAAATGTCTGTGCACGTCCCTGCTGTCAGGCACTTTGAAGGGCTCCTAAACACATCCAAAATGTTGTCCATGGATAATGAAAAGTTGGAAGATTATAGGGAAGCTTTACCCATATCCCAATATCACAGCGCCAAGTATGGATGAGATTTGCCCAGCAATATTAAAGGCTCTAGGTTTACTGCCTTGGCAGGGTGCTGCCCGGAAAGAAATTTGGAATTTTTTTATTTTTTATCCTCTGGAGCAGAGAGAGGAGCTAAGGATTATTGTTATTGTTATCGTACAGTAACTGTTACGGTGTGTGTGGGAAGTAGGACCCAAATGCAGATTATAGTGACAAAATGACTCCTTTATTTCAAGGCTACATAATCATAAAGACAGAACAGAACACTCACCGCAGACCAGGTCATAACACAAGACGAACCGACAAAGACAGACAGAAAAACCAGAACTTAAATACACACAAGACTAATCACACAAACAAGACACAGGTGAGGAGGGAGGAGAAAACACAGGAACACCAGGTGAACACAATCGGGTAAATTAGACACACCAGGGAAACTGACAGGGAATCACAGACAGATTACAACAGGCAGGAAACGGGGGGTGAACACTTTACAAAATAAAACAGGAAACTAAAGACAGAAACAGACAGACAAAACATAACACGGACAGATCGTGACAGAACCCCCCCCTCAAGGGGCGGATCCCAGACGTCCCTAAACCCCAAAAACAAAAATCCCACACAGTCCAGCAGGGTGGGTGGAGGGGGTCCGGAGGAGGGACGTATCCCTAGGCCACCAGGGTGGGTGGAGGGGGTCCGGAGGACGGGACTAAGCTGACCACCCAGGAGCCCAGTAGGGGACCAGGAAGGGATCTCGGGCGGACGGCCCGGGGGCAAGGCAGAGTCTAAAGTGGGGAACTCGGGCGGACGGCCCGGGGGCAAGGCAGAGTCCAAGGTGGGGGTCTCGGGCGGACGGCCCGGGGGCAAGGCAGAGGTCTAAAGTGGGGAACTCGGGCGGACGGCCCGGGGGCAAGGCAGAGTCCAAGGTGAGGAAACTCGGGCGGACGACCCGGGGGCAAGGCAGAGTCCAAGGTGGGGGTCTCGGGCGGACGGCCCGGGGGCAAGGCAGAGTCCATGGAGGGGAACTCGGGCGGACGACCCGGGGGCAAGGCAGAGTCCAAGGTGGGGGTCTCGGGCGGACGGCCCGGGGGCAAGGCAGAGTCCAAGGTGGGGGTCTCGGGCGGACGGCCCGGGGGCAAGGCAGAGTCCATAGTGGGGCGAAGGCCACAGCGGGCGAACTCAGGGGGCCGAGCATGAGGGCGAAGACCAGACAACTCCGGAGGCCGGGCAGGACCCGGTGTCGGCCGGACAGGAACCGGAGCCGGCGGGACAGGCTTCGGCAGGATCCCCCACGGAAGAGGACCAGGAGTTGGCAGGACCCCCAGCAGGAGAGTGGACGACGGGACCTCCAACGAGACAGGACAAAGGGTTGGCAGGACCCCCGGCAGGAGAGTAGTCGGCGGGGCCTCCAACGGGACAGGACAAAGGGTTGGCAGGACCCCCGGCAGGAGAGTAGTCGGCGGGGCCTCCAACGGGACAGGACACAGGGTTGGCAGGACCCCCGGGCAGGAGAGTAGTCGGCGGGGCCTCCAACAGCACAGGACATAGGATTGGCAGGACCCCCGGCAGGAGAGTAGACGGCGGGACCTCCAACGGGCACAGGACATAGGGTTGGCAGGACCCCGGCAGGAGCGTAGTCGGCGGGGCCTCCAACGGGACAGGACATAGGGTTGGCAGGACCCCCGGCAGGAGAATAGTCGGCGGGGCCTCCAACGGGACAGGACAAAGGGTTGGCAGGACCCCCGGCAGGAGACTAGTCTGCGGGACCTCCAACTGGACAAGACATGGGGTTGGCAGGACCCCCGGCAGAGGGCTAGTCTGCGGGACCTCCAACTGGACAGGACATGGGGTTGGCAGGACCCCCGGCAGAGGGCTAGTCTGCGGGACCTCCAACTGGACAGGACATGGGGTTGGCAGGACCCCCGGCAGAGGGCTAGTCTGCGGGACCTCCAACTGGACAAGACATGGGGTTGGCAGGACCCCCGGCAGAGGGCTAGTCTGCGGGACCTCCAACTGGACAGGACATGAGGTTGGCAGGACCCCCGGCAGAGGGCTAGTCTGCGGGACCTCCAACTGGACAAGACATGGGGTTGGCAGGACCCCCGGCAGAGGGCTAGTCTGCGGGACCTCCAACTGGACAGGACATGGGGTTGGCAGGACCCCCGGCAGAAGACTAGTCTGCGGGACCTCCAACTGGACAGGACATGAGGTTGGCAGGACCCCCAGCGGAACCTCCAACGGTACAGGACATGGGGTTTGAGTGGGGACTCGAGAGAGGACTTGAGAGGGAACTTGAGAGGAAACTGGAGAGTGGACTCGAGAAGGAACTCGAGAGGTGACTCGAGAGGTAACTCGAGAGGGGACCTGAGAGGGGACTTGAGAGGGAACTCGAGAGGAGACCTGAGGGGAAACTTGAGAGGTGACTCGAGAGGACACTGGAGAGTTGACTTGAGAGGTGACTCGAGAGGACACTGGAGAGTTGACTTGAGAAGGAACTCGAGAGGTGACTCGAGAGGTAACTCGAGAGGGGACCTGAGAGGGGACTTGAGAGGGAACTCGAGAGGAGACCTGAGGGGAAACTTGAGAGGTGACTCGAGAGGACACTGGAGAGTTGACTTGAGAGGTGACTCGAGAGGACACTGGAGAGTTGACTTGAGAAGGAACTCGAGAGGTGACTCGAGAGGGAACTCGAGAGGAGACTAGAGAGGGAATTCGAGAGGAGACTAGAGAGGGAATTCGAGAGGGGACCTGAGAGGGGACTTGAGAGGAGACTGGAGAGGGAACTCGAGAGGAGACTGGAGAGGGAACTCGAGAGGAGACTAGAGAGGGAATTCGAGAGGAGACTAGAGAGGGAATTCGAGAGGGGACCTGAGAGGGGACTTGAGAGGGAACTCGAGAGGAGACTCGAGAGAGGGCTTGAGAGGGAACTCGAGAGGAGACTAGAGAGGGAATTCGAGAGGGGACTAGAGAGGGAATTCGAGAGGGGACTCGAGAGGTGACTTGAGAGGGAACTCGAGAGGAGACTCGAGAGGGGACTTGAGAAGTGTCTTGAAAGGGGACTCGAGAGGTAGCTCGAGAGGGGGCTCGAGAGGAGACTAGAGAGGAAACTAGAGAGGGAACTCCGGTAGGAACTTGAGAGGGGACTTGAGAGGGGACTGGGGAAGGAACCAGAGGAGGGACTAGAGAGGTGACTTGAGAAGTGTCTTGAAAGGGGACTCGAGAGGGGACTCGAGAGGTAGCTCGAGAGGAGACTTGAGAGGGAACTGGAGAGGGGGCTTGAGAGGAGACTAGAGAGGAAACTAGAGAGGGGACTCCGGTAGGAACTTGAGAGGGGACTTGAGAAGTGTCTGGAGAGGAAACTTGAGAGAGTTGGTTTGCCAACAGAACACGGGGGTGCTGGAGTCGGCCGGTACGCCGACAGGACACGAGGAGCTGGTGTTGGCTGGGGAGCCAACAAGAGACGAGGTGCTGGAGTCGGCCGGTACGCCGACAGGACACGGGGAGCTGGAGTTGGCTGGGGAGCCAACAAGAGACGAGGTGCTGGAGTCGGCCGGTACGCCGACAGGACTTGGGGAGCTGGTGTTGGCCGGTATGCTGACAGGACTCGAGGAGCTGGCGTCGGCCGATGAGTCAGCAGGTGACGAGGAGCTGGAGTCGGGACCATGACTGATGGGGCCGGTACTTGAGCCGGAACCATGGCTGGAACTGGGGCCGGAACCATGGCTGTATGGGTGAGCTCTGGTGCAGGGACCATGGCTGCATGGGCAGGTTCTGGAGCCAGAAACATGGCTGTAAGATCCAGTTCTGGAGCCGGAAACATGGCTCTAAGGTCCGGAGCTGAAGCCTGGATCATGGCTGTGTGGGCCGGTTTTGAAGCCGGAAACATGGCTCTAAGGTCCGGTTGTGGAGCAGGGACCATGGCTGCTGGGGCCGGCACTGGAGCCGGAACCATGGCTGCTGGGCAAGGAACCGGAACACGGATCCATGGCTGTGTGGGATGGTACTGGAGCACGGTACCATGGCTATGTGGGATGGTACTGGAGCACGGAACCATGGCTGCTGGGTCCGGCACTGGAGCCGGAACCATGGCTGTTGGGTCCAGAACTGGGGCCGGAACCATGGCTGTATGGGCCGGTTCTGTAGCCGGAACCATGGCTGCTGGGGCTCGGGCTAACCTGGCCTTGCGACGACTCCTCTTAGCAGCCGCCTGAATACTCCGTGGACCTCCAGAAGCCAGACGAGTTCCGGAATACAACTCCTGGACAGGAGCAGGAACTGGAGCAGAAGCACGGGTTGACTTCAGGCGGAACCCACCAAGGCGTATGGTGCCAGGTTGGGAATTGGGAGACATGGAGTTAGCATGCCTGGAGCTAGCAGGCCGGGAATCACATGTTTCAAGGAAGTCCAAAATCCAGTCAGGTAAGAACTCCACAAAACATAGTCTCTCTGCTGCCAACCGGTGCGCCTCTACCAGAGCGGCCCTCTTCTGCCGAACACTGGACGCTCCCATCCATCGATGAGCGCAGACAGACAAAGAAAAGGTCAAATCCAAAAGTTCCTGCTCAAACGGATCTGCTGGGCCCATATTTGGTCGGTTCGTAATGTTACGGTGTGTGTGGGAAGTAGGACCCAAATGCAGATTATAGTGACAAAATGACTCCTTTATTTCAAGGCTACATAATCATAAAGACAGAACAGAACACTCACCGCAGACCAGGTCATAACACAAGACGAACCGACAAAGACAGACAGAAAAACCAGAACTTAAATACACACAAGACTAATCACACAAACAAGACACAGGTGAGGAGGGAGGAGAAAACACAGGAACACCAGGTGAACACAATCGGGTAAATTAGACACACCAGGGAAACTGACAGGGAATCACAGACAGATTACAACAGGCAGGAAACGGGGGGTGAACACTTTACAAAATAAAACAGGAAACTAAAGACAGAAACAGACAGACAAAACATAACACGGACAGATCGTGACAATACGAACATATATGCCAATATATGGCAAATATATGCAGAATATATGCTGCATATATGCCATATTCAGGTTCATATATGTGGATTAATAGGAGATATATGTGTCATATATAGCTCATATATTTCCACATATGCCAAAGTCAGGTTCATATATTTGCATATATCTCCTACATAATGCCTCATATATAGCTCATATATCTGTCTTTTTGCATATATGTCATACAGAATGCGTACATATATATAGGTCTTTGCAAGGTAATGTGGTAATGTGCATATTATTCCAAAGTTCTATATAACTACATGAATTAATCATTGCACTTATTTCCATTCAATGCAGATTGAGGTTTGCGGATTGCCCAAGACAATTCAATGTATAAAGACAATATTGTTTGATTACGGTATGTTTTATTGTATGAAGCAACATTTTTAGTTTAGTTATTTCACCCAGGACCGGAACCGGATGTTTATATCCGCTCGACGTCAGCTGATCAGTTTAAGATTAGTAAATTATTAAATATTTGATAATTGTACATTATTGTTAAAACACATAATCTGAACCACAAGTTTTCACTAAATGTTACCTTTAATTGTTTACGTTTTTTTTAGGGCTGTCAGTCGATTCAAATAGTTAATCGCGATTAATCGCAAATTAATCGCACATTTTTTCTGTTCTAAATGTACCTTAGAGGAATATTTTTCAAGTTTTTAATACTCTTATCAACATATGAGTGGACAAATATGCTTTATGCAAATGTTTATTATCATTTGAACAATGACAAATATTCTCATGAATATTAAACACAACAACCTCTGAACATTACAAATATTCCCTCAATTCAACCTGGAACCTCTCTCATACAGTGTGTGTGTGTGTGTGTGTGTGTGTGTGTGTGTGTGTGTGTGTGTGTGTGTGTGTGTGTGTGTGTGTGTGTGTGTGTGTGTGTGTGTGTGTGTGTGTGTGTGTGTGTGTGTGTGTGTGTGTGTGATCGTTGGAGCTATGTGCAACTCAAGGCATATGCTCGAACGGGAGCTGCCTGGACGCTGCATCATGTCGCGCACTATCCGTGCTGAGTGTGCTGACTTTCGTACAATGTCCCACTGTCTGGCTTCCTGCATAAAGTCAAGTGCTCGGCGCAGTTGTCGGCGAAATGTCGCTCCTCTGTTTTCATTTAAACAGCTCCTTATATCCGTTAGCGCGCTAGCTAGCACCAGATGCTAACAACAACAATACACGTAAGGTCCCTCGCTCGCTCGTGCCACACATACACACACCCTCCCGGTCCTCCCGATGGCCAGTCGGTGCCTGCCGGTGAGCGTGGAAGTGTGGTCTGTCACAAGCGGGCAGCATCAGCTTTAGAATAGGTATTTTAAACTTGATGCGCTCTGGAACTACGGGGCGGCCGAGGACAAAAAATACACATGCGTTAATCGCGTTAAAATAATTAGTGGCGTTCATTTTTTTTTACAATAAATGTATGTTAATGACTTTTTTTGTATGTAGGTAGGCTATGTATAAACCTTGAACATAGGTGTAAATAAACATATATGCACATATAGGCTAAACTTATATGCGCATATAGTGAAACTATACATATACACTGCACCCATATATGTACATATATGTGTGTGCATATATGGATATATATGTACATATATGTTCAGAGACATATATGTAGGGGTCCAATTTCAGATATGTCACATATATGTTAAACATATATGTGACATATATTAAAAATATATAGGTTCATATATTCCTTCCATGTGGGTTAATGTATCATGAAATGAATGAATGTATTACATCTCCCACAGAGAAGATCTGGAGTCAGATTGCAGAATAGAAAAACAGTACACTGTATAGTGAATATGAAGAATTTTGGAAAATAATGGAACTCATATGGCCGTGTTTCTGAGAGGTTTCACATCTATTATGTGTAGAATCAAAGTACTCAAACTACCTTTTACTTTGTATCATTTATAGTAACAACTACAGAACTGGATCTGAATAAACATACAGGGTTGTGTTTAAGGATAACCATTGAGATATTGGGGAAGTCATCTACCCAGTTTGAATTAAATGTATGTTTTTTAATGATGAAGACCAGGATGTAATACAAAAATAGCAGCACAGACTCAGAGCCCCACCAGGGAAGAAAGAAGCCCCTGTGATGTCTATGGCTCTTTGATTGTTAAGGTAAAGCAACAACAGATGTAAGGAACAGTAACCATGTCGTGTTTCATTTCCATAAAGATAGTGGACCTCCAAGAGACAGATGTAATTGAATGATCAAAAACGGAGCAGAGAGGGATTTTCGGTACCACTATAAATGTGACAATAAAAACTCCTTATGAATTTGTCTCATTTTTGGTTGGAAATAAATTGGCTTATCACAAATGAATTCCTAATGAATGTGGTTGTATGTTTCACAACACTAAGCAGTGCAAGGCCAGTCAGAAGTTCGGGACCTCAGCAGTAACGTGTGTGTGTGTGTGTGTGAGGGTGTGTGTGTGTGTGTGTGTGTGTGTGTGTGTTTGTTTGGGTGGAAGGGGCTCCAGCCTCCCACTCTGTCTGGACATATTCCTCCCAGTCATTCCCGTCACCGTGGCAATGACGGCAGACGCCGAACGGAGGGGAGACGACCACATCCTCCGCCCGATGAACCGGAGCGGCAGACATGCGCTCACTTTTGTTTCTGTGGGACTCTCAGAACATAAACATGAGATTGCCTCAGTTCAGGAATATCTACATCAGTTGCATCACATGTAAGCCACAAAGAAAGCCAGACTGTAGCAGCTTCATAGTGGTTGTTCCAGGGTTTTAAAACCTGCTAGCACTGTAAAGTGGCAAAGTGAATGTCATTTAGCAACATCTGGTTCGAGGAAGGTTTATTTAGAAGATGGAATTGTAGGGACTACTAGCAAAGGGCATGTGTAGTACTGTATCAAAGGACCTAACAACTAGTTAGAAACGGCAGCTAGGTCAGTAGTGCATCAGACTATAGCACCGCTCACCCCTCTAGTGACGGTGTTGGACATGCAGGGCAATAGAGGCATTGCTCGTATGAAGGAGGGTGTATAAAGAAGTATGAATGGTATGGTATGAGTATGAAGAGCGTCACATTTTGCATGGACAAAAGAGTTGATCAGAACCAGGATGTTCAGTGTAGACCGCAGTTTGTGTCACATGGGAAACTCAAACTCTAATACCATCGATGACATTCCGCACATAGGTTACCTTACAGAATGTGCTGGCATTGTGTACTTGTGTTACGTCACCTGCTAGAGATGCAACACTGCCATTTTCTGGCATCATTCCTATTACCCCTTTATTGTGACTACAGGCAGTCCTACCAAATTACAGCTACTTTGGGTGCGATGAAGGAGGCCATTGATAGTTAAAGATATTGCGATGGAAAATGGTTGCAGGATTGCGGTTTTAAATGTGTGGTCAACAGGAAGTTCCGCTTCCTGCTCCCCGCTCTCTTTCTAAAACCAAGCTGAGCAGGTGAGTGCAGCCAGGGTAAACAACCACTAAATCCACGCCCACCACCAATAATACGTAACAAATACTAAATAATAAATAAAAGCACATAAACCTTATGTTTGGCTCCAACAATAAAAGTCTTGAATTATGGTTAAAATTGCAACTTTTTTCTTTCTGACTTTAACTGACAGCATATACAATTTCTTTTGCAACTTCTCTTTAATTGAAAATTGTAATCCAATGTCATGTTCATATTAAATCATGTAAAGACAGCGTTTCCCCTATGATGGAGTCATAGCAGCGGTGCTAAGGCACGTGGGCTCAGCATAATGTGAGTGCACCCCGCCAATTTGTTTCTATGAGTCTGCCAGCACAAGAAAGGCTCTTGAGGCCTAGTACCAGGGCCGGTTCTAGCCAATTTGCTGCCCTAGGCGAGATTTTAGGCGAGATTTTATATATAAAGAATAAATGAAAAATCTCTACAAAAGACAAATACACTACAACAACAGAAACTTATTGACATAGGTAATATACGTCAAAATAGCTTCAAATGTATTCAGTATTGTATGAACATGTTTTATTGGGGGGTGGACGTCACAACCTCTAGGGGGGCTCGGGGGTATGCGCCGCCGCTATTTGTATATAGGAGAAACACTGAAAGAACTTACATGAAATAACTGTGGTCAATGGGTGCTAACCAAGTGTCAGTAGGAGTGACACTCTAATAAACCAGGACAATGAAAGTTGAAAAGGTTTGTTTTGTACATAATTGTACATTCATTCAGTAGAGTCACAGAGATAGCGTCCTTACTAGCTTGGTCACTCAGGACACACGCTTGTTCACATAGTTTATTTAGAAGATGGGATTGCACCTTCAACTTCTGTTTAAAAACTTGCGTGAAACTGTTTATTTTCCACCTAAAAAACACTTTATGGTAAGTCTTTATTTGACAGGGATTGCTATTCTTTACAAGACTGTTAAACAAAACTGGTTTCCATTTAAAAGAAACTTGGTGGCCATTAGCCAACGTGAGCTCTCAGATGTGGAAATGTTGGTTAAAAACTTCAGCTCACTGTTTGGTCCCAGCACCACTGTGCCTTTTGTTCCCGGCAGAAATCTGTAAAAGGCATCCAGTGTGGTAAAGACGTTAAGTCACATGTTAAAAAGCTATTTATATAGTTGGGGATTTCACCAGTCTAGGTTTTATTCTGCAACACACAGGCTCTCCTCATTTACAGTAAATGTGCCAGACGACCAGACCTGGCACTTGATGGAAATACTTCAGGGAAGCCCATCCACCCCCCCCCCCATCCCTCGGACTGTCTGAGTGTGAGTCACTCAGGATTGGTGTTCAGGGTCTGAGGTGAATCTGCTTTCCTACCTACCAAACACCTCCATTTGCCATTCCAACCCCACAAATCTTCATCCACAGCAGACCTGAAGAGTGCAGAGCCCCCTGTGCACGTTGAACATGAGAAATGCACCATGACAACAAAGAAAGTATCTATTTATGATATATTGATAAAGCTGGTTCACATACAGTTTTGGTATCAATCACAAACATCGCTCCATTAACAGATACGTTTGTGGTAAGTATTTCTTGCCAAATGTGTATGATCTCATGCAGTGTAAGAAATCATGTCTAACTACTGTATGTATTGTTTATAGTCACATTGAATATTCTGATTCCTTTTTTTCAAGTTTCTTTCAAACACTGTTCTCAACTTTAAATCCGAACAACATTTATGGATTAACTGTGTGATCTGATTATGTCTCAAAATCATATGATATTAATAAAGCTTTAGGGGTTATAAATCCATAACCTTACTATGAAATAACTACAGCCTGTCAGTAAGTACTTTACAATAAACTGTCAAAAGTAGGTGGAGAAAAGCATGAAATGTATGTTTGGCTGTTTGGCTTGGATATAGACATGTGTGCTACAGTATATGGGCGATTTAAATGGTCTTTATTTCCAATATAAATCTTATACTAAAGGTAAGTAAAGTACAACTCCAATAAAACATAAAACCAAGCGAAAACGGGTCACACACAGTCCTTCAAATGAAGGAGTGTGAGCAGATCTTTGGTGGCACATGTATGATCCAACAAACACATGGTACATCCATCCTGCATTTATGATCTCTTACTTTGTATTATGGCCACTCAAAGCTGCCACATCAAGGAGGAGACAGGAGGCGTGATGGTCTGGGCAGACGAAGAGAGCAGAGGACCCCGACCCACAATCCTTTTCAAGAGTCCGACCACAGAGGGACCAAAGGCAGCCGGCCACATCAAACCCTGCTGAGGACTAAGTGAGCCTCAGGAGACCTGTGATGCTTATCAGGCATGTCTGCTAAGTTACTGCCTACATCCATACATCTGACAGGAATGGGTTCAGGGCTCTTTTAAAGTGTGACATGTTTGAGTGTAAGCTTTCACTTGAACTAATACAGGTTAGATGAGTTGGGAAGATAGCTTAGAAGTGCAGAAAAGATTCTGCATGATATTAAAGTGAAGGGTTTAACTGTATGAACATATGTAGCAATGAAACTGGAGAATCAAACAAATATGACAGTATCATGGTTACACACACCACTTATTGCCATCAGTAGGCTTGGAATAAAAACGTTATCATTTTAAAGATTGTTCAAAGGTTGCAGAAAAACATTGTATGTCATGCTTTAAAATGGCTGACTTGACTTTGAACTCTTTTGCTGTGACTTAAGAGGACCATACACTCTCATTGGAAGCTCTCCAGGCTCTCTCCGTAGGTTTTACATATGCCTACCAGCAGCTCTAACAATTCATGTATATAATCATCACAACGTCACATTGATTAGTACAAATTACTAGTTATGATTGTGTCAGGAAGTTACTCAATGCATTTTTACTTGGCAGGAGTTTTTCTTTCATCACTAAGTTGAAAACAACAATGTGTAGTTCATACACAAAGATGTGTGTATGGAATAAACAAACTAGAAAGATAACTCAAGTTAAATAGTAATCTTTAGAAGGGCTGGTCAAATGATCCTTAGACAGATACAAGCTAGCTGCCCCCTGTCTAGTCTTAATGCTAAGCTAAGCTAAGTGAAGTGAAGCTAAGCTTACCAGCTGCTAGCTTCATATTATGACTAAAGAGAGGTGTCCTCAATGTGAGGATCCTTTATGATCCTAATCAGAAAGGTATCGTCTTGTATTTGGTGTCTATTTCAAATGAAAAACAACAGATGTGGAGCAGTACATGTGGACTGTAACCTTCAAAACAACTTTTACACACGTTCCAAAACTGTGTGACACAAGCATGACACATCCAGTAGTTCCTGGGTACGCCCACATCACTGACTTTTACGAGTTGTCATGGTAACCACCCTGTGCCCATTGTGTGAAAGTGTGTACAGTAAAGACCTTTTAATGGGGCATGGTCATTATTGTTGTGGAATGTAAGCTCATCTGGCTTCCATTACAGTCCGTCCTGGAGAGTTTCCATAAGGAAGACAGCTGTCAGGAAAACACAACTTAATCCTAAGGATGGAAGTTTCCAGAGCGGATGCTTTCCTGACAGCATGAGGTGCTGAGCTGATGGAGAGGTGACGGAGAGGCTGGAGGCGTCTTCTGGTGGTCGAACCACCTGCTCCCTCATCACATGTTGCTTAGTAATAGGGAGAGGAACAACTCGGAAAACTACTTCACGTAAACCAGAGACTTTGGCGTCTTTGGGTTCAAGAAAAGCGCTATAGAAATAAAATGTATTATTATTATTAGGCACTAAATACTAAAAGTTATGATTGATGCTTTTAGAATTGATAACAATGGTCTTTCTGGGTTCAGATCACCAACACAGCAGCTGCAGGTCACACACAATTTCGCCAAAAACAATAAGAATATTGTTAAGTGTTTTATTGTAGTTTCCGTTTGCTGTCTGTATCATTGTAGAGATTTCATTCAACAGGGTTTTAAGAATAGTGCTGCATTTAAAAATTTGGTCCACCACTTTGGTCCAAACTGAAATATGTAAAAAAAAAATTATTGACTGCCATTCATTTACATATTTATTATTGCCTCAGGATGAATTGTATTTCTTCATTCATTGCGAGCATTGTGGGGGTTCATCCTTTTACTGAACACCACAACCTTTACACACATACATATATATAAATAAACCTCACAAAAACTGCTTTCATAAGAGTTCACCGTTATATTGTTGTGATCTCAAAAGTGGTAAATAGTACAGATGGTTAACCAATATCATTTAATAACAGAACACTACTCCAGTCCAGTCCATTTGTTCTAAATAAACAGAGATCTGAAGAGTTAAGTACATGTCCAGACTTTACTAAAGCAGAGCTGTTTCAGACCAGTTTCTCTGCGGTCGTGCACTAATAAGGACCTGGACAGGCCTTATTAGTGCTAATCAATTCACTAACCTACATTCCTGCCTCAGAAGGAAAAGGGCAGACGGGCCTCGGGCGAGCCGATCCTGCAGAACCCATCAGTGCCACATTCCTCTGTTTCTTTCCCATTTTCCAGGGGCTCATGCACTATTTGTCTGAGGAAACGTCTGAGCATGAGGTGACTGTGTGCAGTTCTCTGTTCCATGATCCAGAGACTGACTGGAATCACTCAGTGGTTTCAGCTCAGTGATGCTGGCGAAAACAACCATGGATCCAAACATGTCTCTGTGAGCAACACGAACGATAGAACTGTAGCTCAACAGCCAGGGAAAGATACATTTCTCTGTGTTGGTGCCTGTCCTCTTCTCCAACCCACTGCTCTTCGTGAGATGTTCACTCACAGGGAGGTCAGAGGTCAGGGTCACACATTGCTGGCACTTCTTGCCCAGCATTAAAGCCGTTTAGCGAGCATACACCACATTTGTGGCTTTCCTTCATCATTCCTTCCTGCCCTGATATATCCTGTTTCTGCAGTAAACACATGAAATGAAGGAAAGCCAATGCTCCAAACATGCAGCTTCGTCTCTCAGGATACAAAGCAGATGTTGGAGTCTGACTTTCAAGGTGTGGATGGGGAGTTGCTTTACTGTCACACTGCTGCACTCAGTGGCTTGCCATTGTTTATTTGCAACATTGTTGAGAATGTTTCCGCTTTCCAAAGCACCCAACACACTTGGTTTAAACCAAGTTATTTTCAAACCCAGCAACAGGAAAAGTGGGAGGTTAGAGGGTAACACTCCTTTTTTAGAATTCATAACAGTCGCACAGATTTCAGATGTATCTTTAGATCCAACATGACTCAACATATTCTAAAGACATCATAATCTGTAAATATTAATAAACCACCAGAGAGTTGCTTGGATATCATGGAAAGAGACACTTCTTACTGTATAGCTACAGAAAAGTTTTCTGTAGAAAAGCAATCACATGATGTTGTGTGAAGATCCTTTGGTACTGTACAGCCAATAGCTCAATATTGTACCTTAAGCATTATGGGAACTATAGTTCCAATGATGAACCATGATTATCAGCAAAATAGAATAAAGACAACAAATAATAAATGTGAATGACAGAAGTGTATTAAACACAGTGTGAGCTTTCATTAAGAGGTTTGAAGAAGAAGCAGCATATCAAAGCAGAACAACGGGTGCACGCACAGAAGCTGCATTCTGTCAAACTGATACAGTGCTACTGACACACTCATCATAACATGACAGCATTAGGTCATGTTAAGAAATGGTTCCAGCTTCCTGTTTCAGATAAGGCACAGTGAAGTCAGCAAGTTTCTGACAGCAGAGGAAGGAAAAGTGGGGTTCTGCAGAGCCCAGCCGTCAGCACTGTTTCACATTCAGACTCATTCAAAGGGAGGAGGTAGGTAGGAGGAACATCAAGGGGACGATGTTTAGGAACAGCTGGATGTACTAAAGCTAGTCTGTATTCGAAGCTACACACTACAGCAGGAACACTACAGTGTTAACACACTACATCAGGAACACTACAGCATGAACACTACAGCAGGAACACTACAGTGTTAACACACTACATCAGGAACACTACAGCATGAACACTACAGCAGGAACACTACAGTGTTAACACACTACAGCATGAACACTACAGCAGGAACACTACAGCAGGAACCTACAGCGTTAAACACTACAGCAGGAACACTACAGCATGAACACTACAGCAGGAACACTACAGCAGGAACACTACAGCAGGAACACTACAGCAGGAACACTACAGCGTTAACACACTACAGCAGGAACACTACACAGCAGGAACACTAGAGCAGGAACACTACAGCAGGAACACTACAGCGTTAACACACTACAGCAGGAACACTACAGCAGGAACACTACAGCAGGAACACTACAGCAGGAACACTACATCAGGAACACTACAGCGTTAACACACTACATTCAGGAACACAACAGCGTTAACACACTACAGCAGGAACACTACAGCATGAACACTACAGCAGGAACACTACAGCAGGAACACTACAGCGTTAACACACTACAGCAGGAACACTACAGCATGAACACTACAGCATGAACACTACAGCAGGAACACTACATCATGAACACTACAGCGTTAACACACTACATCATGAACACTACAGCATGAAACACTACATCAGGAACACTACATCAGGAACACTACATCAGGAACACTACGCATGAACACTAATAATAATAATAATAATAATGGATTCAATTTATAAAGCACTTCATATCTGATCTCAGATCCCAAAGTGCTACAAGTAGTCAACAAGAACAGTAGAAATAAACATTACACAACACGGTAGAATTAAGAAAAAAGCAATACAAAAATAAAAAATAAATAAAAGGGATATAAAAAGGTCTAGGCAAAGGCTCTTTGAAGAGAAGGGTTTTGAGGCCTTTTTTAAAAGCCTCCACGGTCTGTGTGCTCTGATTGGTCGGGGAGAGCATTCCACAGACTGGGAGCAGCCGAGCAGAAGGCCCGGTCTCCCATAGTACAGAGCTTAGTCCTGGGGGGTTTGAGGAAGTTGGAGTTGCTGGAGGGTGGTCCGTAAGGAGGTATGGGGGGTGAGGAGTCCTTGAGGTAGGGAGGGGCAGTTCCATGGACACACTGGTGGGTGAGGACGGAGACCTTGAATTCGATCCTTAGTTTCACGGGTAGCCAGTGTAGTGCTTTAAGGATGTGGGTGATGTGATCATACATGCGCACTCTCATCAGGATCCTAGCAGCGCTGTTCTGAATGTATTGTAGCTTCTGGATGCTTTTGTTAGGGATCCCGATGAGGAGTGCATTGCAGTAGTCCAGCCTGGAGGAGACAAAGGCATGGACCAGCTTTCGGCGTCAGACAGAGTGAGTGTGACATGTGACACTACAGCAGGAACACTACAGCAGGAACACTACAGCAGGAACACTACAGCATGAACACTAGAGCAGGAACACTACATCAGGAACACTACAGCAGGAACACTACAGCGTTAACACACTACAGCAGGAACACTACAGCATGAACACTACAGCAGGAACACTACATCAGGAACACTACAGCGTTAACACACTACATCAGGCAGGAACACTACAGCATGAACACTACATCAGGAACACTACATCAGGAACACTACATCGGAACACTACAGCAGGAACACTACAGCAGGAACACTACATCAGGAACACTACAGCGTTAACACACTACATCAGGAACACAACAGCGTAACACACTACAGCAGGAACACTACAGCAGGAACACTACAGCAGGAACACTACAGCAGGAACACTACAGCGTTAACACACTACATCAGGAACACTACAGCATGAACACTACAGCAGGAAACACTACATCATGAACCACTACAGCGTTAACACACTACATCATGAACACTACAGCATGAACACTACATCAGGAACACTACATCAGGAACACTACAGCAGGAACACTACAGCAGGAACACTACAGCAGGAACACTACAGCAGGAACACTACAGCAGGAACACTACAGCAGGAACACTACAGCATGAACACTAGAGCAGGAACACTAGAGCAGGAACACTACAGCAGGAACACTACAGCAGGAACACTACAGCATGAACACTACAGCAGGAACACTACATCAGGAAACACTACAGCAGGAACACTACAGCGTTAACACACTACAGCAGGAACACTACAGCATGAACACTACAGCAACACACTACATCAGGACACTACAGCATGAAACTACATCAGGAACACTCCATCAGGAAACACTACATCAGGAACACTACAGCATGAACACTACATCAGGAACACTACAGCAGCAACACTACACCACAGGAACACTACGCAGGAAAACACTACAGCATGAACACTAGAGCAGGAACACTACAGCAGGAACACTACAGCATGAACACTAGAGCAGGAACACTACAGCAGGAACACTACAGCAGGAACACTACAGCAGGAACACTACAGCATGAACACTAGAGCAGGAACACTACAGCAGGAACACTACAGCATGAACACTAGAGCAGGAACACTACATCAGGAACACTACAGCAGGAACACTACAGCGTTAAACCCTACAGCAGCAACACTACAGTGTTAACACCCTACACTACAGCAGGAACACTGAGCAGGAACACTAGACAGGAACACACTACAGCAGGAACACTACAATGTTAACACACTACAGCAGGAACACTACAGCAGGAACACTAGAGCAGGAACACTACAGCAGGAACACTACAGCAGGAACACTACAGTGTTAACACACTACAGCAGGAACACTACAGCAGGAACACTACAGCAAGAAACACTAGAGCAGGAACACTACGTGTTAACACACTACAACAGGAACACTACAGCAGGAACACTACAGGCAGGAACACTAGAGCAGGAACACTACAGCAGGAACACTACAGCAGGAACACTACTGTGTTAATACATACAGCAGGAACACTACAGCAGGAACACTAGAGCATGAACACTAGAGCAGGAACACACTACAGCAGGAACACTAGAGCAGGAACACCATACAGCAGGAACACTAGAGCAGGAACACTACAGCAGGAACACTAGAGCAGGAACACTAGAGCAGGAACACACTACAGCAGGAACACTAGAGCAGGAACACTAGAGCAGGAACACTAGAGCAGGAACACTACAGCAGGAACACTACAGCAGGAACACTAGAGCAGGAAAACTACAGCAGGAATACTACAGCAGGAAATACAGCAGGAACACTACAGCAGGAACACTAGAGCAGGAACACACTACAGCAGGAACACTACAGCAGGAACACTACAGCAGGAACACTACAGCAGGAACACTACAGCAGGAACACTACAGCGTTAACACACTACAGCAGGAACACTACAGCGTTAACACCCTACACTACAGCAGGAACACTAGAGCAGGAACACTAGAGCAGGAACACTACAGCAGGAACACTAGAGCAGGAACACTACAGCAGGAACACTAGAGCAGGAACACACTACAGCAGGAACACTAGAGCAGGAACACTAGAGCAGGAACACTAGAGCAGGAACACTACAGCAGGAACACTAGAGCAGGAACACTAGAGCAGGAACACTACAGCAGGAACACTAGAGCAGGAACACTACAGCAGGAACACTAGAGCAGGAACACACTACAGCAGGAACACTACAGTAGGAACACTAGAGCAGGAACACTACAGCAGGAACAATACAGCAGGAACACTACAGCATGAACACTAGAACAGGAACACTACAGCAGGAACACTACAGCGTTAACACCCTATAGCAGCAACACTACAGTGTTAACACCCTACACTACAGCAGGAACACTAGAGCAGGAACACATACAGCAGGAACAACTACAGTGTTAACACACTACAGCAGGAACACTAGAGCAGGAACACACTACAGCAGGAACACTACAGTGTAACACACTACAGCAGGAACACTACAACAGGAACACTACAGCAGGAACACACTGCAGCAGGAACTACAGTGTTAACACACTACAGCAGGAACACTACAACAGGAACACTAGAGCAGGAACACACTACAGCAGGAACACTACAGCAGGAACATTAGAGCAGGAACACTACAGCAGGAACACTAGAGCAGGAACACACTACAGCAGGAACACTACAGTGTTAACACACTACAGCAGGAACACTACAGCAGGAACACTACAGCAGGAACACTACAGCAGGAACACTACAGCAGGAACACTAGAGCAGGAACACACTACAGCAGGAACACTACAGCAGGAACACTAGAGCAGGAACACACTACAGCAGGAACACTACAGCAGGAACACTAGAGCAGGAACACTACAGCAGGAACACTACAGTGTTAACACACTACAACAACAAACACTACAGCAGGAACACTACAGCAGGAACACTACAGCAGGAACACTACAGCAGGAACACTAGAGCAGGAACACACTAGAGCAGGAACACTACAGCAGAACACTACAGCAGGAACACTACATCAGGAACACAAGAGCAGGAACACACTACAGCAGGAACACTACAGCAGGAACACTACAGCAGGAACACTACAGTGTTAACACACTACAGCAGAACACTACAGTGTTAACACACTACAGCAGGAAACCACACTACAACAGGAACACTACAGCAGGAACACTACAGCAGGAACACTCGAGCAGGAACACTACAGCAGGAACACTACAGCAGGAACACTAGAGCAGGAACACTACAGCAGGAACACTAGAGCAGGGATATACAGCAGGAACACTACAGCAGGAACACTAGAGCAGGAACACTAGAGCAGGAACACTACAGCAGGAACACTAGAGCAGGAACACTACAGCAGGAACACTAGAGCAGGGATACTACAGCAGGAACACTACAGCAGGAACACTAGAGCAGGAACACACAGCGGAACACTACAGCAGGAACACTACAGCAGGAACACTACAGCAGGAACACTAGAGCAGGAACACTACAGCAGGAAACACTAGAGCAGGGATACTACAGCAGGAACACTACAGCAGGAACACTAGAGCAGGAACACTACAGCAGAACACTACAGCGTTAACACACTACAGCAGGAACACACAGCAGAACACTACAGCAGGAACACTAGAGCAGGAACACTACAGTGTTAACACACTACAGCAGGAACACAACTACAGCAGGGACACTACAGTGTTAACACCTACAGCAGGAACACACTACAGCAGGAACACTACAGTGTTAACACACTACAGCAGGAACACACTACAACAGGAACACTACAGCAGGAACACTCGAGCAGGAACACTACAGCAGGAAACTACAGCAGCAGAACACTACAGCAGGAACACTAGAGCAGGAACACTACAGCAGGAACACTAGAGCAGGAACACTACAGCGTAAACACTACAGCGTTAACACACTACAGCAGGAACAATACAGCAGGAACACTACAGCAGGAACACTACAGTGTTAACACTACAGCAGGAACACACTACAGCAGGGACACTACAGCAGGAACACTAGAGCAGGAACACTACTACAGCAGGAACACTACAGCAGGAACACTAGAGCAGGGACACTAGAGCAGGGACACTACAGCAGGAACACTACAGCAGGGACACTACAGCAGGAACACTAGCAGGAACACTAGCAGGAACACTACAGCAGGAACACTACAGCAGGGACACTAGCAGGAACACTACAGCAGGGACACTACAGCAGGAACACTAGCAGGAACACTAGCAGGAACACTACAGCAGGGACACTAGAGCAGGGACACTACAGCAGGAACACTAGCAGAAACACTAGCAGGAACACTAGCAGGAACACTACAGCAGGGACACTACAGCAGGAGGAACACTACAGCAGGAAACACTAGAGCAGGACACTACAGCAGGAACACTACAGCAGGAACACTAGAGCAGGGACACTACAGCAGGAACACTACAGCAGGAACACTAGAGCAGGGACACTACAGCAGGAACACAGCAGGAACACTAGAGCAGGGACACTAGAGCAGGGAACTACAGCAGGAACACTGAGCAGGGACACTAGAGCAGGGACACTACAGCAGGAACACTAGAGCAGGAACACTAGAGCAGGAACACTACAGCAGGAAACACTACAGCAGGAACACTAGAGCAGGAACACTAGCAGGAACACTACAGCAGGAACACTAGAGCAGGAACACTAGAGCAGGAACACTACAGCAGGAACACTACAGCAGGAACACTAGCAGGAACACTACAGGGAACACTAGAGCAGGAACACTAGAGCAGAACACTACAGCAGGACACTACAGCAGGAACACTACAGCAGGAACACTACAGCAGGAAAACTACAGCAGGAAACTAGAGCAGGAAACACAGCAGGAACACTAGCGCAGGGAACACTAGAGCAGGAACACTAGAGCAGGAACACTACATCAGGAACACTACAGCAGGAACACTAGAGCAGGAACACTACAGCAGGAACACTAGAGCAGGGATACTACAGCAGGAACACTACAGCAGGAACACTAGAGCAGGAACACTACAGCAGGAACACTACAGCAGGAACACTAGAGCAGGAACACTACAGCAGGAACACTAGAGCAGGGATACTACAGCAGGAACACTACAGCGGGAACACTAGAGCAGGAACACTCGAGCAGGAACACTACAGCAGGAACACTACAGCAGGAACACTAGAGCAGGAACACTACAGCAGGAACACTACAGCGTTAACACACTACAGCAGGAACACTACAGCAGGAACACTACAGCAGGAACACTAGAGCAGGAACACTACAGTGTTACACACTACAGCAGGAACACACTACAGCAGGGACCACTACAGTGTTAACACACTACAGCAGGAACACACTACAGCAGGAACACTACAGTGTTAACACACTAGCAGGAAACACACTACAACAGGAACACTACAGCAGGAACACTACAGCAGGAACACTACAGCAGGAACACTCGAGCAGGAACACTAGCAGGAAACACTACAGCAGGAACACTACAGCAGGAACACTAGAGCAGGAACACTACAGCAGGAACACTACAGCGTTAACACACTACAGCAGGAACACTACAGCAGGAACACTACAGCAGGAACACTACAGCAGGAACCCTACAGTGTTAACACACTACAGCAGGAACACACTACAGCAGGGACACTACAGCAGGAACACTAGAGCAGGAACACTACAGCAGGAACACTACAGCAGGAACACTAGAGCAGGGACACTAGAGCAGGGACACTACAGCAGGAACACTACAGCAGGGACACTACAGCAGGAACACTACAGCAGGGACACTACAGCAGGAACACTAGCAGGAACACTAGCAGGAACACTACAGCAGGGACACTACAGCAGGAACACTACAGCAGGGACACTACAGCAGGAACACTAGCAGGAACACTAGCAGGAACACTACAGCAGGAACACTAGAGCAGGGACACTACAGCAGGAACACTAGCAGAACACTAGCAGGAACACTAGCAGGAACACTACAGCAGGACACTAGCAGGAACACTACAGCAGGAACACTAGAGCAGGGACACTACGCAGGAACACTACAGCAGGACACTAGAGCAGGGACACTACATCAGGAACACTACAGCAGGAACACTAGAGCAGGGACACTACAGCAGGAACACTACAGCAGGAACACTAGAGCAGGGAAACGAGCAGGACACTACAGCAGGAACACTAGAGCAGGACACTACAGCAGGAACACTAGAGCAGGAACACTACAGCAGGAACACTACAGCAGGAACACTAGAGCAGGAACACTAGCAGGAACACTACAGCAGGAACACTAGAGCAGGAACACTACAGCAGGAACACTACAGCGTTAACACACTACAGCAGGAACACTACAGCAGGAACACTACAGCAGGAACACTACAGTGTTAACACACTACATCAGGAACACTACAGCAGGAACACTACAGCAGGAACACTAGAGCAGGGACACTACAGCAGGAACACTACAGCAGGAACACTAGAGCAGGACACTAGAGCAGGGACACTACAGCAGGAACACTACACAGGAACATACAGCAGGAACACTAGCAGGAACACTAGCAGGAACACTACAGCAGGACACTACAGCAGGAACACTACAGCAGGGACACTACAGCAGGAACACTAGCAGGAACACTAGCAGGAACACTACAGCAGGACACTAGAGCAGTGACACTACAGCAGGAACACTAGCAGAAACACTAGCAGGAACACTAGCAGGAACACTACAGCAGGACACTACAGCAGGAACACTACACAGGAACACTAGAGCAGGACACTACAGCAGGAACACTACAGCAGGAACACTAGAGCAGGACACTACAGCAGGAACACTACAGCAGGAACACTAGAGCAGGGACACTACAGCAGGAACACTACAGCAGGAACACTAGAGCAGGACACTAGAGCAGGACACTACAGCAGGAACACTAGAGCAGGGACACTAGAGCAGGACACTACAGCAGGAACACTACAGCAGGAACACTAGAGCAGGAACACTACAGCAGGAACACTACAGCAGGAACACTAGAGCAGGAACACTAGCAGGAACACTACAGCAGGAACACTAGAGCAGGAACACTAGAGCAGGAACACTACAGCAGGAACACTACAGCAGGAACACTAGCAGGAACACTACAGCAGGAACACTAGAGCAGGAACACTAGAGCAGGAACACTACAGCAGGAACACTACAGCAGGAACACTACAGCAGGAACACTACAGCAGGAACACTACAGCAGGAACACTAGAGCAGGAACACTACAGCAGGAACACTAGAGCAGGAACACTAGAGCAGGAACACTAGAGCAGGAACACTACATCAGGAACACTACAGCAGGAACACTAGAGCAGGAACACTACAGCAGGAACACTAGAGCAGGGATACTACAGCAGGAACACTACAGCAGGAACACTAGCAGGAACACTACAGCAGGAACACTACAGCAGGAACACTAGAGCAGGAACACTACAGCAGGAACACTAGAGCAGGGATACTACAGCAGGAACACTACAGCAGGAACACTAGAGCAGGAACACTACAGCAGGAACACTACAGCAGGAACACTAGAGCAGGAACACTACAGCAGGAACACTACAGCGTTAACACACTACAGCAGGAACACTACAGCAGGAACACTACAGCAGGAACACTAGAGCAGGAACACTACAGTGTTAACACACTACAGCAGGAACACACTACAGCAGGGACACTACAGTGTTAACACACTACAGCAGGAACACACTACAGCAGGAACACTACAGTGTTAACACACTACAGCAGGAACACTACAACAGGAACACTACAGCAGGAACACTACAGCAGGAACACTACAGCAGGAACACTCGAGCAGGAACACTACAGCAGGAACACTACAGCAGGAACACTACAGCAGGAACACTAGAGCAGGAACACTACAGCAGGAACACTACAGCGAACACACTACAGCAGGAACACTACAGCAGGAACACTACAGCAGGAACACTACAGCAGGAACACTACAGTGTTAACACACTACAGCAGGAACACACTACAGCAGGGACACTACAGCAGGAACACTAGAGCAGGGACACTACAGCAGGAACACTACAGCAGGAACACTAGAGCAGGGACACTAGAGCAGGGACACTACAGCAGGAACACTACAGCAGGACACTACAGCAGGAACACTACAGCAGGGACACTACAGCAGGAACACTAGCAGGAACACTAGCAGGAACACTACAGCAGGGACACTACAGCAGGAACACTACAGCAGGGACACTACAGCAGGAACACTAGCAGGAACACTAGCAGGAACACTACAGCAGGGACACTAGAGCAGGGACACTACAGCAGGAACACTAGCAGGAACACTAGCAGGAACACTAGCAGGAACACTACAGCAGGGACACTACAGCAGGAACACTACAGCAGGAACACTAGAGCAGGGACACACAGCAGGACACTACAGCAGGAACACTAGAGCAGGGACACTACATCAGGAACACTACAGCAGGAACACTAGAGCAGGGACACTACAGCAGGAACACTACAGCAGGAACACTAGAGCAGGGAAACTAGAGCAGGGACACTACAGCAGGAACACTAGAGCAGGGACACTACAGCAGGAACACTAGAGCAGGAACACTACAGCAGGAACACTACAGCAGGAACACTAGAGCAGGAACACTAGCAGGAACACTACAGCAGGAACACTAGAGCAGGAACACTAGAGCAGGAACACTACAGCAGGAACACTAGAGCAGGAACACTAGCAGGAACACTACAGCAGGAACACTAGAGCAGGAACACTAGAGCAGGAACACTAGAGCAGGAACACTACAGCAGGAACACTAGAGCAGGAACACTAGAGCAGGAACACTACAGTGTTAACACACTACAGCAGGAACACTACAGCAGGAACACACTACGTGTAGTTATCATAATTAAACACATTATCAATAAATCAGGCTGTACAAACCTTTTCAATGTTTCAATAGCAGTAATGAATAATCTCAGCATTGCATCTCACACATGGGGAAACTCCTTATAATTAGTTAATAACACTCAATATTATTTTGGGTAACTAAAAGCCTGTGCAATATCCAAAGAGAAACAGACAAAGACGAAAGTGTGCGTTCAAACTTGCAGTGTTACGTGTTGCTGGTGAAATGTTATCACATCTCTCAGGGTGTTTGTAGATATGTGCTAAAGTGGTCATAATAGTAAAAAGACCACATTGAAGAATTACAAAAAATTGATTGGTTAATATGTTCCGCATTATAGTGTATATTAATATTTCACTTGTGTATCTATTAATTTAAAAAAGAACATATTCAAGACATATTCATATACTGGAGGAATGCAGTCCATTTCTACTTCTATGCCTCATGATTTAGGAGTATTCACTCTTAATGGTACGTTCCCCAACGATTAGCCGTATGTTTCTTACATTTAAAGTTAGCACATTTTAAGCAAAGTGATTACATGTAAAGTCAATGCAAGGACGCAAATAACGCGATCAGTATATAGTTATTTAGGCATCACTTTGATAAGTGTACTACATTAAAATCATGGAAAATGTATTAATGTAGTTGTTGTTGTTGGTATACATGCCTCCCTCCTCACCAGCGCGTCTTCTGAGTGACGATATCAACATAAATAATGAATAATATCCTCCTTCTGGGGCCCAGACCCTCATGTACGGAAACACTACACTTAAGAAATGTTGACACAAAATCCCACGACATTACACCAGAGAGAGAGCAGCGTGCTTGAGAAACAGATGTTTGTGTAAGGCATTTGCATTATTTCAACAAAGGTATCTATTTCTTAATAAAATGAACCCCCCCAGTAGAAACAAGAGAACAAAACACATCAGTGGGGCGAGTGTTTTTAAAAAGATAACAGGAAGAGATCCCCTCTCCAAGTTTAAGGCTGTTATTATATGCAGTCTAAACATATTTAGGAATTCTTGTGACTTCCATGTGCCCATGCTGTGTGTACTGTTTGTGTAGTCTCCTGAAGGGTTAATGGTGGATTCAGCTGTGGTTTGTCCAGCAAATCCTGGTCACCTCTGGTCAACAAAGCCCACACCCTCTAGTCTTAGCCAGGGGAAGGTTCATCACTACCCTCAATACATTGTCATCCAGAGGAAATGCTTTAGGAACACTCCCAACAACAGCTCATCATAGCTCAGAACAAACATTGGTGAAGTATGTGGGATCTCCCCATTGAGAGTGCTGTATTTTATTTTTGACAACATAGCAAACGCAGACATGTTATGATTCCAAACCTCAGGGTCGAAAATCCTGCACAGTTCCATAGTTAACCTCAGGGGTAAGGAAATATGAAAAATCATACAGCCTGCACGTTTTCTTGTCAAACTCGTACCAGAAAAGAAAAAATAACTTTGAATCCAACAGTGAAGTGAAACTATTTGAGTAAGAACACTTAATGACTGTAAGCCAAATATTCCCCTTTTAGCTCTGTTTTGGTCTCCACCAACCAATTATCTAGCTCTTTAGCTGCTAAATGCTGCACTGGGTTCATAAACTGGTCATTTACTTGAATTAACTGCTTTTCTGCTGAAAATAAATCCTTGTAGAGTGGTAAGACTTAATGAAATAAGTATAAATGGCGACCTTTAAACTAAAACAAAAAGCTGAAAGACACTAAAACACTGTCAATAACTGCAGAGTTGGGGGATTGTTTCTCTATGAATGACATCAACCTTTTAGGTGGGGTAGGTCATTTTGGAGAAACCGGCTGGAGATCGCTAGAATTTGAAAATACAACCGGAGAAAATCTGCCACTTCCTCACAGAGCCCCTCCTCAACACACAAACGCACACATGACCAATGAGGGCACGAGATAAGTTTGTGCACAGATGGAAGGCTGACAGGCAGGTAGGCCATCCAGTTACTTTAGCCGGGCCGGCTCAGATGATTGGTCGTGCTTTTTACAGTAACGGCTTCCACAAATGACATTTTGTTATGGATTTTTTGTCAAAGCATTTCATGTATTCATTGCTATCGGGATGTTAAGAGCATTCCATGGAATATAACAAAAAGTGTATCTCGAGCCGGTTTCTCAAACTTACCTACCCCACCTTTAACATGGTTATTTGATAAATGTTCAATACAAATATGTTGATAAGAGCAGCTTTTGATATGAACGTCCATTGTAGAAACACTGTTGAAGCAGACTGAGGCCTAACCCTCTCAGGTCTCTCAGGACTCCTCTGGGTTATTTCCGTGGCATCTCCACCTCCACAGTGACATGACACTACTTTTAAAAGAAAAGCTCTACTCTAAGCACAGTTCAGATGAGTCATTCCTAAAACAGTAACTCATTAGTCGCCTCCTTCTTGCAAAACATCATGGGTTGATAACTCTCAAATGGTTTGAAATGAAACAGTACATCTGCTCAGAGAGAGGAAACATCAGGGCTGTCCTGAAGGTGTGATGTCAAAATGTAGCTGCTCCGCCCTCTGACTGTGTGACGTGTGACCCCCTCGAACTCTGACCTGCTGCTGACTCACTGGTTCTCCCTCGACCATCTTCCTAAATGAACGTTCTCTGTCGTCCTCCCACACACACCGTCCCCTGCTGCTCAGGTTTCTGGGAAACACCGGTTTTTACAGTGGAATGATTAACTGTGTCAACCTAATGAACTCTATTTGAGGCAAACGGGCACGCTATTATACTTAAAAGGAATAACACACTGGTTTATAGAGGAGCAGTACGGGTAAACACACTTTGAACTCAAAACAGTTTAAGTGGTTATCTGATGAACAGATATTGCTTTCAGTTTCAATCTGTCTCAGAGCGCTTTACTGTAAATACTGCATTCCCAATGTTATTAACAGTTACCCTCTTATCAACTTTATTTTGTTTTGTACTCGTGAAGGATAGTGGCTGGAGCTAGAAAAGGCTCCACTAGATTCACCACCGTTGGCCTCTTGGTGCTGTGCAGAGTTATAGTACCGCTCTTTCACTTCACTTGAAAATAGTTGAATCTAAAACCCAAACAATGAGCTGAAAGATGCTAAGCCTCTCCTGGGAGCTGAGAGGTGCAGAGCCTGATATCAGAGTCATTAAACCTATATTTATGTCAGTAGTTCAGAGCAGTTTCATATCAAAGTCACAGTTGATATTGTACTGAAAAAGTCACGTTTGTTTCGTTTGTACAAGAGGTTCTGTTTCAGTTCGGTTCGTTTATTGGCCAGCGGGATTAGGGCTGACTCCTGGCCTGGTAATGTGGAGCAGATACACATTGCATTCTAGGGCATGGCCTTGGTGGGGTTCTGGCTCTTTCAATATGCTAAACTTTTATTGTTATAATGTGTCACATTTTCTAAATGATAAATGTGTATATCCCTTTTCCATGTTCTTTTGTGGGGGGGAATACAGTTCTGGATTACTTTGGCTCCATGCACCTGACGCCATTTATATGTGAGTCAAGGGCCCACATATTAACACATTATCACTCTTTATTTATTCACGTCACCCCAGGGAATTCATGTAATTCAAACTTTAACAGCTGTATTTGAATTTAAAATACCTGAATGAAGGCACAGTGGATGACCTAGTTTGCAGTATACAAGCGTTCTAAGACTGAAGCACTTTGTTTTTAATGCGCTCAGCGTCAGACCAGTTTAGGCATTCCCTCAACCTAAAGGAATTCCTCACAGCTATTTCCATGCTGTCATATGCCCGTCTCTACGGCTTGGGTTTCATGCCGTAATACAACGTAGTCATTTTGTGGGGATTCCTGACCACACACACTCCAGATATGTCCAGCAGTAACAAAAGGGGACCCTGTCTGAGCACGGAGCGCTGCGGCTGCGTTTGGCCAGCCGGAGTAGGAAGTTACTGAACGTTCATTATATTTTATTGCAGGGGGAGTCCCATTGTGAGGGGGATCAGGGGTCACGGCCATGTTTGTGTTTCCTACTCTGATCTCTTCACTCCACATCGGATGACAGCAGTGCTGGAGTTAGAAAGCGTTGAGCATCTATTGCAGTGTTCAGCGGAGTGGAAAGACTGAGCGGCGACTGAAAGAGCTACCAGGCCTCCGTATCTCACGTCCTACTCCTCTGGGAGGACCAGCACGCCAGTCACACAGCCAGTATCTCAGTGTACTGACAGATACTGGGATTTGAGCACACTTCCAACTATTCAGCCTCCATTGTTCAGATAAAAGCACAAATAACAGCCAAGGCTATCTCATATCATGTCAGTCCAAACACTAAATAGTACATGATCTCCTCCCTGGCTGCCAGTGGCTGCCTGAATCCACTTTAAGACCCTGTTCTGGCCTACCATGCTGTGAAGGGATCAGGTCCTTCCTACATTCAGGACATGGTTAAACCATACACTCGAGCAGGGAGTACTCTGCATCGGCCAATCGGCTCGCTGCTCCCTCACTGAGAGTGGACCCATGTGCCACTCAAAAACAAGCCTCCCTATTAACATCAGGACAGCAGGAGGTTTATCTTCCATTGCAGACTGAACACATACTGGTTTCCACAGCACCAATACATATTCAAATACATTCTGTTTGGAGAAATAAGAATGGAGGCGTGTGGCGCAGTGGATAGAGCCTTGGTGTTGGGAACAGGGTGTCACAGGTCAAACCCCACTGCAGTCAGCATGTCGTTGTGTCCCTGAGACACTTCACCCCAAATTGCTCCTGTGGGGATTGCCCACAGTATTGAGTATGTAAATCGCTTTGGATTAAAGCGTCTAACAAGTGACATGTAATGGTATGGCTTATTCAAAGAGGCTCTGTGGGGTGTTGGTGCAAGAAGTTGGAGAAAGATCTGTCACCGACCCACCAGATCCCGAATCCTCCTCACGACTCGAGTATTAAGGTCACACTATTTGCAAATAGGAAAACATCCAATTACAACCCTCCCCCTATGTGACACGACTCCCACTGGCCGTCCTCCTCACAGAGCGGGGGTCATCCTGTCCGTCCCATTAGCTGCAGCGGGTGAGTCAGCTGGACGCTCTCCCTCGCTGACCGCCCTCCCCCGGCGGGTGCTATCTTTAAAAGTTTCTCCTCTTCCTGTGTGGATTTAGCGGCTTGTCAGTTGAATGAAAGGTATTTCCTCTGAGTCACTCCTCTGTTCTCTTTTGTCAGAACCACGCAGGCCCGGCAGACTTCTGGTACACAAGCTGTCCCCGCCCCCCCCGGCAGCCAACCTCAAATCATGCCTTTTTTCTATAATTGGACTTTTCAGATGAAATGCACTTTGCATGCTTTATGCTTACAGTATGTTGGCCTAGTTAGGAGACATCATTCCCACAGGGTCCTGCTCAAGTCACAAGTTGTGAGAGACACACATAACCTGAATTTTCTGGAGACTCTTCCGTTTTATCTTGTCCCATTTCTGACAGTAAAGTTAAACTGGAGCACTCACTTTTGCATTTGAGTGGCCCCATGATGTTATTGGTAAACTGACAATATGAAGCCACACTGAGCTAAGGCACAGGATCAAACAGTTTGCTCTGTATACCTTCATCTACAGAACGAAGGTGTGTTGAGAACTCTAAGAACACGTTCACACTGGACAAACAGGAGACTCATTACAGCACTCCAAAATGAAGAGGAAGGAAATGATAAAAAGCCTTTATTGAACTAGAAATAACAAAAAAAGGCCAAGTATTTGAGGTTTTATTGTGACGCTGTAGGGCTTGTTCGAGGTTAATAAAAACACAGTGTGTGGCCTCACCTACAGCAGTAAATATAATAAAACACAAATAACATGGGACAAGATCACACAGAAAAAGTGTGACATGCTCCACACCTGAGTATTAAGTATCCAAATAGACAGGAGAACAACTGCAAGATGTGCGACAGGTGCAAAGGAAAAACATTTCCATTAGGAGAAACTGATGCAGCTTCAGAAATGCAAATGATTAAAACACAAATGTGCCAAAACACATGAAGAACCATCTTCACAGTGCACTAAGAGCGCTGCACTAACGAAACGCGCTGCAAGAAGGTCCGAACACAACAGAAACAGGGACACTACAAAGGGTTTTATATTTGTATTGTTGCTTAAAGGTCCCATGTCATGGCCATTTCTACTAGAATAGATTTACATTGTTCCATTTTCCAAAATCACATTGGTTTCGGGGAGGTTGTGGCTCAGTGGAGAGTGTGCTGATCTTCGGAACATGGGGGCACTGGTTCGAATCCCGCTGCAGTCAACATTCCGCTGTGTCCCTGGACAAGACACTTCACCCAAATTGTTCCTGTGGGAATTGCCCACAGTTTTGACTGTATGTAAGTCGCTTTGGATAAAAGCGTCTAACAAGTGACATGTAATGTTTCTCATACAGCATCTCTGTATAGTATGTGTATTCACCCTCTGTCCTACACGCCTTGTTGGAGCTCCTGCCCACCCCCCCCCCACCGTTACATCAGTGATTACTAGTGACTGTAGGGTCTGCGAGACAGCGAGATACGGCGAAACTCAGCCTGAGCACACACACACACACACTCTCAGCCTGGCTTTGAGAAATCCGCGTAGCCGCAGCTGAGAAAAGATAATGCTAAGTTAGTGTGTGTGTGTGTGTGTGTGTGTGTGTGTGTGTGTGTGTGTGTGTGGTGTGTGTGTGTTGTGTGGTGTGTGTGTGTGTGTGTGAGGAGCTCCACGGATTGGTTCATTTGGACCTGGGTATGGTTACGTCACCATACTCAGGATGGAAAATAAAAATGTCCAACGAGGCGTTCTGGTGCAGCATAGACAGGTTTTTCTGGTTAGAGTTTTACTCCCTACAGGGTGCACTTTGAGGGTTTGTGACTCTGCAGACCGGTTACATGCAGAACAAGCTACTAAAGACAAGGGGACGGGTAATAACCAGAAAAGCATGACATGGGACCTTTAAGCTGCAACTCATATCCCCCTAATGGAGATGTTTTGGGCTATGTTGCACATCTGCACCTGTCGGCCACCATACACACGAAACACTTATTGAGACTAGGGTACTTGAACACATCCAGTCAATGAATGAAAAACCCTTCTTTGGTTAGGGACAATGTATTCTATCTCCCATCAACTTAAGGTTACATTTAGTGTATTTCCCCAAAAGTATTGGGCCACTACAATAACAGCTTTTTAAATATGTCCTTCCTTATTGTCAACAGAGTATCCACCTGTGTGTAGTGCTGCTCTTTGGTTTGCATTTATTTTTAAAGCCACCTTATATCACCTGCCTCGTAAACTTCTGCTTCAGTGTGTGGCTCTCTTTAGGGGGGGCTGGCAGGAAGCAGAGGACAGGTCCCGCCTGTTGCTTTCAGGGGACATTACAGAGAGTACAAACTGGAGCAACTTGAGCTCTTCACCGCAGGAGATAATACCACATATTACAACATCTATATTTAATCTGAGGCCATTTAGAATTACATTTAGTTACTTTGAGTACATTAGTTATTGACATTTGACAACAAAACAACTATATCAGAGGTCCAGTCCTCACAGTACAGATGCAGGGTTCACACCAGGTGAGTGAGTCTCCTCATGTTGTGAGCCTACACTCCCCCCCACACCTCCACCCTCTGAGGGACATACAGTATAGCTGACAGACCAGTCTACCATCTGTCAACAAGCTCACCCCCACATGATCACAGAGGTTTGTAACTGAGTTATACACTGGATGTTATTACGCTCAAATGTAAAGATGGACGTCCCTTTAAAATATATGAATGCATTAATGTTTTCCCTTATTCGGTCTGTTTCCTTCTCTTTGCCCACTTGTTATCTTTAGGATGTATGATAGGAATGCAGGGCTGTTTTACCTCCATGAGTGAAGTCATTTGACATATTACCCACATGAATCACTCCCCTCCCACCGTGACTTCCTGTGATTCTTTCAGTATTCATCGCCTCTTTTGGGCACATCATGTCAATCCACCTGCTACGCATACTGTCCCGCGTCTAACCGAGGAATGTGACCAAACTGTTGGTTAAGACATCAGGCTGGAAGCATGTCTGAGCGGCATTATCAATGTGTAACCACAGCTGCTCTGTGCTCACACCTCACTTCTGATTTAACTGGACGTCAATGGTTAAGAAGATTTACACATTTGCTTTGCAGGGCCAAAGAAAATAATCATAGTGCGTGTTGAATTCCTGATGTGAGTCATGGGTGAAGGTGAATGGAAACTGTGAAACCATTCAGGACTTCCTGCGAATTATTCTGGTCTAAAACAATATATCCTGTTAGTGTCATCTCAAGGTGCTGCCTGCAGGGAAACAGCCACAGGTAGCACTGACACATCTTCCTTTGATGGTTAACTACAAATAAAACATACATGAAACAGAAGCTTTCATTGCCTTCACAGCTGATTACTGATTAGTTCTCTGTTGCCTTCGATTGCAGCAGACTGAAGGAGGCGTCAGGAGGAGGGGGCAGGATGAGTGAGTGGGTGAGAAGTGAGAAAGATGAACATTTTGTTGATAAAATGAACAATAAAGCTGCTACATGTTTTAATTTGTATTTTAGTCATAGGGAAAATGTTTCAGCGGCTAATTAAAAAGAAATGAGGTATTTGGAAGTCACGTTATAAATGCTGCTTCTTTATTGTGAAGATGTATCATTCATCTTTCTTCTCTATCTATCTATCTATCTCTCTATATATCTCTCTCTATCTATCTATCTATCTATCTATCTACTACCTACCTACCTATCTCTCTACTCTCTCTCTCTCTCTCTACTGTATCTATCTCTCTATCTCTCTATCTATCTATCTATCTATCTATCTATCTCTCTATATATCTCTCTCTATATATCTCTCTCTCTATCACCTATCTATCTATCTCTCTAATATCTCTATCTATCTACCTATCTATCTATCTATCTATCTCTCTATATATCTCTATCTATCTATCTATCTATCTACCTACCTACCTATCTCTCTATCTCTCTATCTCTCTATATATCTCTCTATCTATCTACCTATCTAGCTATCCAGGGACGTGAACAGACATTTTTGGGGGTGGGAGCTCAAGTGAGAAAAAGGGCACTTCCCATAATAAATTTATAAAAAATGTTTTAAAACAAAAAGTTATTGATCAATTTATTTGAATACCCTCACACTCACGCAATTGTTTAATACTCAACAGAATTCTACAAAATAATCAACTAACACAGAGACAATGGTCTTCTTTAGTATTCACTACGCACAAGAGCAAACAACAAACTAGTACAATAGTTATTAAATGAGCAGCCAGGACATTAAGGCAGGATATTACAGGCAAAAAGGTAATTTTTTCATGTACTTGTATTTTGTTATTTTGTTCTATTTTGTTGCCTATATTTGATATCTATAACTTTAAAAAAATCTATTTTTGTATGCCAACTTAATAATTGTCCATGTGTATTTAAAGTTAGCTCAATCTCAAACAACTAGAATAACTGTCTCCATCTACCTGGTTTGAACATGCTTTAAACCCGTCTGATTATTTAATTGTTCTCTATCATTTGTTGTGTCAGTCTGGGACATCAGACTAAAGTTCCAGTATGTCATCGTGTCTGCTGTCTGATGGCATCACCGGTCGCTGATTGGCTGCCCCGCCCGCGAGCTGCAGAGGTGGGAAGGGGGCGTGTCTGGCTCTCCGCGCGCTATATGTAGAGCGCGCGCTGTGCATGATCACACATAACTCAGAGCAGAGCCGGACATACACACAGAAGGACCACAGTGTTCAGCACACACACAGGACAGATTCAGGATGCGTTCAGGGACCCAGCCGCTGCTCGGCCTGCTGCTGCTGCTCAGCTTGCAGGGGAGCCCGCTCACAGAGGCCTGTTCCTGCGCCATGACGCACCCGCAGGACGCCTTCTGCAGCGCCGACATAGGTGAGTGAGGGTCCGGTCCGCTGTCCGGGGGGTCCGCTGTCCGGGGCCGGGGACTGCTGGGGCTCAGCGGGGTGATGTTTGGAAGCATGTGTTAGAATAAAAGTGGTCTGACCTGCGGTACTAATAAAGGTATTCTGATTCTGATCTGTTTACTGGATGAGTACACAGGAAACTTGCTATTAAGATCTACAGTGACATTATTTACTACCTTTGACTTTTACTTAAATGTTTACACCAGTACTTCTTCTGTTATTTTCAGAACACATTTCTAAAATAGTTATTATTTAATTGTAGTGTTGAAAAGTAACAGTTACTATACTACTAAATACAGTACTGTACATGAGTGTTTTCATGTTTTGCTACTTAAGTACACAATCTGAGTACTTCTTCACTTCTGTTTAATTGAATAACTCACAAATGCGTTTAGCTTCTAGTCAGTGAATGACTCTGGTCCGGAGATGTAACTAACAGTGATGGCTGTTAAAATAATGCAATAGTAGCCAAACATTTTCATGGCTTTTTTTCCTAAAACATGACCCACATTAATGTTGTCATATATGTTCAAGCTACAGGAAGAAGTGGTTTACAGGTTGATTCAGGTAGTGTTTATTTATGAGCATACAGCACTGGCATGTCTGTGAGCCAGCGCTCGGTTGTAACTCAGATATGCTCGGCCTCTGGTACACAAACAGCCACGAGAAGGGGGGGTTACATAGCTTGTTTTACTGCCTGGTTATGCGTTCCCTGACTCCCCACAATAATATGAACTTGGGATCTATTAGCCTGGCCTCTGTTTTTAGAAGCTCGGGATTATGTGATCTGCAGGGAGGGAGAGTCTTTGGGGTGAGAGTTTCCACAGTGTGGATCAGAGTGTCAGGGGGGATAGGGGTCAGAGGATTTCTTTTCTTCACATGTGCAAAGACAGAAGCTGACATGTTGAGTGCAGCTGATTTTGGTTACATATCATTTAAGAAACACTGACATACTGTATAATCA